>KV011164.1:0-11989 GCA_001598015.1 Dorcoceras hygrometricum | reverse complement strand
TCACGGCGAGTGGCTCACTACCACACTGTGAACACACCCGTGGCCAATGTATGTCCTCGATGATTCTTGGAGCTATGTTTGAGTTCCTTAGCTCCCTTGTGGGTCGAGCTTTCCTTTGTTCCTTGGCGTCTCATGCATAGCACCTGCATTTTATTCCTTGCTGTTATTTCTGTTGTATTATTGCTCTCCGTACTGGGGTTTGACCCCATGTCCCTCCGGGGCTTGGTTTGTTTCTTTGTTGCGTTGTTTTCAGGAAACCCAGGTTCTACAGCTGGTCGTGGGTTCAACCCAGCTGGCGGTGCCCCAGGAGGTGTCTAGTGTGTCCCAGTAGCATATAGCATATATATATATGTATCAGTTAGCCAGGGGGATGCCCTGTGCTTTGTTGTTGTACCCGTAGGGGGGGATATGATACATGTTTGAATTATGTATGCTTTTTTGTTGATTGTTTTATGATTTGGAACTTATTTTAAGTATTGTTGTATTTTAAATTATACGTTTAAAACCGTCGGGCCTAAAAGCGAAAATTTTACCCACTTTTTGATAGCTTCCGCATGTGTTTATCTGTTGTGAGCACGAGGCCTGACATTGATGACATCCTGATTTACTCGAGGAGCTTGAGAGAGCATAAGGAGCATTTGAGGCTAGTGTTGCAGCGATTGAGGGACTCGCAGCTCTATGCTAAGTTCAGCAAGTGTGAATTTTGGCTGGACAGAATTATCTTTTTGGGTCATGTGATTTCAGCACAAGGAATTTTGGTAGATCCGAGCAAGGTCGAAGCAGTTCTTAACTAGGAGAGACCTAGGAATGTTTCTGAGATCCGTAGTTTCTTGGGTTTGGCTGGCTATTACAGGCGTTTTATCGAGAAGTTCTCTTCGATAGCTAAGCCTCTGACGCAGTTGACTCAGAAGGATAAGAGATTTGAGTGGACTGATGAGTGCGAGAACAGTTTTCATACGTTGAAGGAGAAGTTGACACTGCTCCTGTATTGGCTCTACCGTCTGGATCCGGAGGATTCGTGGTGTGCTCCGATGCTTATATCAATGGTTTAGGATGTGTTCTGATGCAGAACGGGTACGTGATTGCCTATTCATCTCGACAATTGAAGCCTCACGAGACGAGGTACCCTGTTCACGATTTGGAGTTTGCTGCGATAGTGTTTGCCTTGAAGATTTGGCGACATTATTTGTATGGTGAAGAATTTGTGGTGTACACCGACCATAAGAGCCTGAAATATATCTTCACGTAGTCTGATTTGAACATGAGGCAGCGACGATGGATGGAATTGCTCAAGGACTTTAACTGTGAGATTCAGTATCAGCCTGGGCGGATGGACTCAGTTGCCGACGCATTGAGTAGGAAGACCCAGCCTGCAATGCTTTCGTTTCTGAGTGCTTCGAGAGTCTATGAGCAATTGAGTACTTCAGGTTGGAGATTTCAGCCGAGCGATCAGTACTTTATGGTTTCTACGATGCAGGTTGAACCACAGCTTTTGCAGGACATCAGGGAGGCGCAGAGGACTGATCCCTATATCCATGAGTTGAGGATTAAGGCCCAGAGTGGTCAGTCTAATGACTTCTCTGTTTCTTCGGATGGTTGTTTGAGATTCCGAGGGAGATTAGTGGTTCCAAACCTGATTGATTTGAATGAGGCCATCATGAATGAAGTGCATTGTAGTCGGTACAGTGTGCATCCAGGTGAAAGGAAGATGTATCATACCTTGAAGTCTCACTATTGGTGGGTAGGTATGAAGAGCGACATCTCTGGTTTTGTTGCTCGATGTCTGAATTGCCAACAGGTCAAGGCCGAGAGAATGAGACCTGGTGGTTTGCTACAGAGTTTGGAGGTGCCCCAATGGAATTTGGAGCATATCGCCATGGATTTCGTAACTCATCTACCTCGATCGAGCAGGGGATGTGATGCTATTTGGGTTGTGATTGATAGACTTCAAAGTCAGCCCATTTCATTCCCTATGATGTGAGGTGCTCTATGAAGAAAATGGCGAAGCTGTAAATCGACCATGTGGTTAGATTTCATGGAGTTCCGGTTTCGATAGTGTCCGATAGAGATCCGAGGTTCACTTCTCGATTTTGGAAGAGTTTGCAGGCAGCGATGGCTTCGATATTGGCTATGAGTACGGCCTATCACCCACAGACAGACGGACAGTCTGAACGGACTATCCAGACTTTAGAGGATATGCTGCGTGCAATTGTGATGGATTTCAGTGGTGGCTGGCAGGACTCGCTATCCTTGGTTGAGTTTTCGTATAACAGCAGCTACCAGGTGACTATCGGAATGGCTCCGTTTGAGGCGTTGTATGGTCGAAAGTGCAGATCCCCGATTTGTTGGGAATAATTTGGTGAGAGACAGCTTTCTACATCGGAGTTTGTTCAGCACATGAAGGATCAGATTGACTTGATTCGGAGTAGAATGAAAGCTGCTCAAGACCGTTTCTCTAGCTATGCTAATAGAAGACGTCGACCGTTAGAGTTTGAGGTTGGAGATCGTGTGTTTCTCAATATTTCTCCTTTCAAGAGTGTTATGCGATTCAGATTTAAAGGCAAATTGGCTCCCAGATTCGTTGGTCCTTTTGAAATTGTTGAGAGGATTGGACAGTTGGCTTATAGATTGAGGCTGCCCGAGGAGTTAGCAGCGATGCATGATGTATTTCATGTGTCAATGTTGAGAAAATATGAGCCAGATCCTTCCCATGTTTTGAGAACCGACGAAGTTGAGCTGGATTCTGCCTTGAGTTATGTTGAATATCCAGTGCAGATTCTGGATAGGAAGAAGAAGCAGCTGAGAAACAAGATAATTCTGTTGGTGATGGTCCAATGGAGCAAGCATGGCCGAGAAGAAGCTACCTGGGAAGTTGAGGAGAAGATGAGACAAGACTGGCCTCATCTGTTTGAGCACTGATCGTGCGAATTTTTCCAGGTAAATTTATGGTTTTAGTTTCGAATTTGAGTAGATTTTGTGCTGGTTTGAATGATTGATTGTTTCTGCCTTGGTTTGTCTTTGATTTCGAGGACGAAATCTCTTAAGGTGGGGAGAATGTGAGGAATCAGATTTCTAATTAGTGATTAATAGGATTTTGGGATTTGATTAGTCACGGAAATTAAGAATTTTGGATTCAGGAATTTCGAAATTTTTGAGTTGAAATATGATTTTGTGTGAAATCTGATTTTTGGTGTAATCTGTTCGAACTGTTTGAGAAATCTGGTCGTGACATGTTGGTGAGATCTGCTAGTTTTTGTGTGAGATCTGTTTGGCTTCCAGTGAAATCTGTTTGAGTTTCGAATTAGATCTGTCGCGCCATTGTTTTGGTGAAATCTGTTCGAAATTAGAGAAAGCTGGAACGTGATTGCGTTCATTAGAGAGAGATCTGTTTTTTTTCGAGTGAGAGATCCGTTTTGTTAACGCGTTGAATGATGTGGCGACACGTGTTGGTCAACGTGTAGCGTTGACGTCTGGTTTTGACTATCGCGTAGTAGAGATCTGGTTCTTTGCGTTGTTCGCGTGAGAGATCTGGTTTTGTTGTTTGAGCGCTAGCGTTGTAGTTGGAGGAGAGATCTGTTTCTCTGTGCGTCGTCGTTTAGCATCACGCGTTGTCAAGGCGTAGAGATCTGTTTTGAGTGATGAGATCTGTTTTTCCCTAAACGCTGTCGTTTTGATGGTTGCGCGAGAATTTGTTTAGCGTGAGGTCTGATTGGGACTTAACGCATTTTGAGATATTTGTTTTGCATTTGCGAGCGATGCAGGGATCTGTTTTTGGTCGGTGTTTGATTTAGACAGTAGCATTGAGTTGAGGAATAAATAGAAGTGTCGATCTGCACTTAGAATATTTCTCAACCTGATATTTCTTATCCTCATCTTCGAAACCCTCGACTTTTTACTGTTCACCGATAACTTCTCCGGCGATTTCCCTTTGATTCCGGCCACCGTTTTTCGTGTTCGAGGTAGCGTTGGAAACCTCTTGAAGAGATCTTTCTTTTCCTACCAGTCTTGGAGGCTGTATTGAGCTGGGACGAGAACGCGAAACTGCTGATTTTGGGCAGTAGGTTCCGTGTACAGGTAGCTTTCATTTTTGGATGATGAGGTCTTGTTCCTAGCTTTGTTTTAAGCTTTCTGTTAGGTTAGTTGGGTAGGATTGAGTGTTGGGTTGAGTTGATGTAATTCCAGCCGTGGGTTCTTACGCAGGGCCGTGAGTTGTTGGTGTGTTCCCTGAATTTGTGCATCCTGTGTTTGTGTTCAGGTGCAGGTTCAGATTTCAGGGCCTTTGATTTAAGGTAGTTTGAAGCAGTTGAGGTACGATTTGAGCAGATCTAAATAGCTTGACGCGCGAACATGGCTGTATTTCTTTGCTATAAAATCTGTTGGTTGGCTATTGTGATATTACGTGAACCAATTTGCTGAATGGCTTGAGTTTATGCACTGTTTTACGTTTTGGGAATTTATGCATTGAGCATTGATATTGATTGGCATACATGCATACATATTGAGCCTTTGACAGATTGATTTGATGACCTGATTGGGTGCCATGTTGTGACTGGCTGACTGCTGAGTCGTGCCTGCAAAGTCCAACGCTATCATCGGAGTGGTGACTACCGGATTCGAGTGTCTACCACCGAGCTGTGATGGGCTGACGGGCCCCGATGATCACGGACCGATGGTTTCCACCGGCTGATTAGCCGTGCGTGGTATGGAGGCTTGACTTGATTTGCCAGTTGATGGACTGGTTTAGCTATCCGATTCTTTGTTAGCCCTCATGCATTTATAGCATTGATTTATGGCATGTTGCATGTTTAGCTGTTTTGATAGCTCTTCGTACTGAGGCTTGACCTCGTATTTGTTTTCCTTCTTTTGTGTCTTGGGTCTGTGTTATCCATTTGAAGGATCTTCAGGTTTTCCAGGCTGGACAGAGTTGAAGTTCAGCTAGTCGACCCCCTTTCCCATGAGTCCCAGTATATTGTATTATGTATTGAACCGGGGAATGCCCCGTGTTTCTATGTATTGTGGAATTGTTTTAGACATGAGATTTATTGTTACCTGGTTTGTATAAGTTTGAGTTAACTTATATTTTGATTATCGATATTTTGAATGTATGTTTTTACGTTCAGGCCCAAATGATTTCGAAAAAAATTTTAAGCCCTGATTTTTAGCTTCCGTGTTTATGCGTTTATTAAGTGTTAATTGTGAGTAATTAGCACGGGGCCTGAAAAATCTGATAGAAACTGAAAGCATAAACATATATGAGTTCCGAAAACATTTTCTTTAAACATTCTCTAGAGCTGTGATTGAAATCACACTTGCGCTCTTCTTTTATTTTCTGAATTTATGACAACACTTAAACATTTGGTCCAATTCTTTTGATCAAACTCCTGATATCAGTCTCTTAGCACTATGGCTCATGGTGAAGGGGCGTACAGATCCGTTGATCTATAAACCTGATCTTACTCTGGTTGAAAGGGCACACGGTTCGTCAGCCGCGCACTCACCCTTCTTATGGGGACCCTCTTCGTTGTCATAACTTAAAACATTTCTAAAACATTGTTCTGCTCTTTCTTTTTTTTTCTGAAATCTGTTTTTCTTTCTTTCTGGTACGAATTACTTGTTTTTGTTTTGTCTAATGATGTTCTGGAACTGTATAAGGATTCTCTGAAATGCTTTCGAAGATGAAAACTGAATAAAAATAATACTTTAATATGTCAATTGAATCGGATAATTCTTTCGAATTGAAGCGGAAATGAAAAAGGAATTCAAATCTATGCTTTCTGTCTCAATTGAAGACGTATTGAAGGAATAAAGGATGAAATCTGAATAAAGGAATAGTAGAAATCTGAATCGAACGTAAGTGTCTCGACGAAGAAGAAACACTTCAGATGTCATGAGTCAACTCAGAAGTCAACACAATCATACGTGAAACAGTAGAAATCTGAATTGAACACAAGCGTCGTAACGAAGAAGAATTAAATCAGATTTCTGTTGGTCAACCAGATGTTAACGCAACTTATACATGACTTCATCAGATGTTACCCAACTAAACGAGTAAATCAGATGTCACCTAATAAGACTACTTCCACCAGATGTCAATGGTCAACGATATGAAAATGACTAAGTTTAGATGTCATACCAAAGGAGAAATCTGAACTTACATAACACATAACAGACCTCAACTCATAGAAACCTGTTCATCATAGAATATCAGCGATGGCATAAGAACCAGATTTCAGACTTTACCGTGTGGATAAACATGAACTACGACGGTTACCTTCGTCTGAAGAATTCAAAATATCTTAAGACGTTTCTGGGATTCATCGAATAAGCTACTGGTAAGCTACTTAGATGAGAAATCTTTTGGAAAACTCAGGAAACTACTAGACGAACATCATCAAATCATTTTCTAAAACATTTCTAGATAAAAATACAGTAAAACGCAACTTTCATAAAAACAGAGCATGAACTTCTGGTTTTTCAGAAGAACAGCCGTAGCTATCTTCCTTTCTTTAAAATCTCATATAAACATGCAACCAGAATTGAATATATGCTTTCACTGAGTGAGCAAGAAACAGAGTTTACTTGCCTGAATTCTGCAACACAACAACAGCGAAAAATCCAGTAAACTTCTTACGCACCTCCTGTTTCCTTTAAAAACTTTGAAAGGATTTTGCTCGGCTTCTTCAGAGAGAGCACCGCTTCAAAATTATTTGATTTGATGATAATGATGCATGAAGCAGCTAACATCCTATATATATGATTTTAAAATGCCTAAGGAAGAAACACATTTAATTCAATATGTCGAAGCCTTCTAAAAGCGTGCTCTGTTTTAAAATAAAAATGATGCATAAGGAAACCGAACGATTTTAGTTAAAACAAAGGATTCAATTGGCTTGCAGAAATCGACTAGACATCTACTGTTATTGCATTCTAACATCTGGATATCAACCCAATACATAATGAAGGCTGATAATTGCGTAAACATGAAATCTGAATTCACGCATTTATGAAATCTGAAATTTAGCTTTTAAAAGAAGAAAGCTAAACAGTACATAACTGAAATCTGAAACTCGATTAAATCAAGAGTTAAATAGAATAGCATTGTAATCCCTCAAATCTCATAACTTTCTAATTGCGGCCTATAAAAATGTCTGGGCGTTACAATCTACCCCCTTTAAAAAAATTTCTTCCTCGAAATTACTTGCTTAAAGAGATCTGGGTATCTTTTCTATAAATATCAGACTCAATTTCCCACATAATTTCTCTTTCAGTGTGATTTACCCATTGCATCTTAATCATAGGGATAGTTATATTCCTTAACTTACGGTTTTCTCTTGAAAGAATCCTTACTAGAACTTCTTCATAAGTTAAGTCTAACGATACTTGAATAGGTTCCTATCTGAGCATCGAATTCAACTATAAGAGACGCATCGCTGAAATGAAATCAGACGAAACAAGGTGGAACAGTATTTGGAAACAAAACAGATCTTTACTGTTCACCAACATATATATACAAACAGACGTGACTCTGAAACAGACGTAGTAAATGAAACGATGTCGTTGAACTAGGAACAGATATGATGATGTAAGAAGATCTGCTAACATGAATAAACAGACGTAAGAATATCTGTTATCAGTCGTGATTCTAAATAAATGAAACGATGTCGTTTGCACAACAAACAGACATATGAATAGTGCAACTGCTGATTTCAACAAATGCAACAACTGTTTACGAAACTGATGCAACAGCTGAAATGTAACTGCTGAATTTAAATATGAAAGTCAATTGCTGACATAGAAAACGAAATCTGAATAAGAACTTGGTGTTGCAACATCAAACGACAGCTACGCTATCAGCTGTTGTCTATCAAACCAGACTTTATACTGATTCGACTAACAACTATCGATTACATAGCGTCAAGTTCCGATATTATCATCCACCGGAAGATGAACAATCATAAACATACGGGAATCGAACTCGAACTCCTCACGGCGAAGTACTGGGTCTGACGAAACTCTTGCCTAACAAATCCTGGAACTGATCTTTTAATCCTTTTATTTTTCTTAGGGGCAATCTATACAGAGGCTTAAAAATTGGAACAGCTTCTGGTACCAAATCAATAGTAAACTCTAACTCATGATTGGGAGGTAAACCTAAGAAATCCTTAACATCCATTTCTTAAACACCTTTAAGCCTTAACAGATGACATTATCTTAAGGGTACAATCGTATCTCGAACTCCTCACGGCGAAGTACTGGGTCTGACGAAACTCTTGCCTAACAAATCCTGGAACTGATCTTTTAATCCTTTTATTTTTCTTAGGGGCAATCTATACAGAGGCTTAAAAATTGGAACAGCTTCTGGTACCAAATCAATAGTAAACTCTAACTCATGATTGGGAGGTAAACCTAAGAAATCCTTAACATCCATTTCTTAAACACCTTTAAGCCTTAACAGATGACATTATCTTAAGGGTACAATCGTATGTATCAGCTTTAAACGAAAAAGAATTCCCGCCTGGTATCTTAATTTCAACAGACCTCTGCTTAGAATTTATGACTGTTTCATACTTAGTTAACCAATCTATCCCAAAATTCAATCAAACCCAATTATCGGCAATACTATTAAATCTGCGAAAGCAATATTCCCCTGTAACTTAAGTTCTATATTTCGTATAACATGATTGGTTACTAAACTCGTCCTCAAAGGGATCTGAACATGTACTCTACTTCTATTTTTTTCTAGGTTAACTATCAATTTCTTAACAAACATATCTGATACAAAAAAATAAGTTGTACCAGAATCTAATACTGCTATTGTAAACATGTTGGCAACAAAATCTTACCCGTCGCTGCCAAGGTATCTGCTGGAGTTTCTTCAGCTGTCATTATATAAGCTCTACTAGTGATAAGTGGTCGCTTCTGGGAACAATATCTAGACATGTGGCCTGGCTTGCCACATGTATAACACACCTTCTGGCCAAAGAGACACTGGCCCGCATGATTTTTCTTATAAGTAGGACATGGAGGCCTAATCCCTGAATTAGGGACAGCAGAGATAGGCTGAACAACTATTGGTCCTTTTTCTTGAGACCCCTGCTGGTTATTATTCTGTTTCTTATTTTGCCTACAGTCCTTATGTTTGAAAGCTTGTCTTTTCAACCGTCTCTCTTCTTCGATTGCTTTCCAGTCTTGTTCTGCTCGTAGGGCCTTATTCACAGCTGATCTATAATCTACGGGTTCTGCCAATCTAACATCATGCCTAATCATCGGCTTCAACCCATCAACGAAATGTTGTAGCTTAATATCTGCATTTGTCCCAATCAAAGGAACGAAATAACAACCTCTCTCAAATTTGCGGATATAATCCCACATAGACATCTCTTCCTGCTTAAGGGTTAAAAACTCACTCCGCAATTGTTGTCTTACATCCACCGTAAAGTATTGTTCATAGAACACTCTCTTAAATTCTTCCCAAGTAATAATTTCCAAGTCTATTGTTAACTTGGCTCCTTCCCACCATATCATGGCATCTCCTCTCAGCATGTAAATCGCAAACCGAGGCCTTTCTAGTTCGGTCAGCTGCAGATAATCAAAAATCACCTCTATGGACTTGATCCAGCTTTCTGCTATAAGAGGATCAGTAGTGCCAGAAAATTCCTGAGGTCTCTGTCTTCTAAACCTCTCCTGAGTATCTTCTCGACTGACTATTCTACCTGAAGACTGACCATTCCCATGATTGGTTTGATCAACTAAACGTTCTAAAAGTTGAGCCATACTATTGAGGACTGGGTTTATGCCTTCTGCCTCACTATCTCCTTCGGCAAAACTCCTTCTTCCTCTACCTCGTCCTGACATAACTGTAAAGGGTAGCCCAAATCCACCACAATTCTATATGAGAGATTACTTTATGCTAAAACATGAATTAAAACTCACGAATTTAGAAGCGGCTGGAGAGAGCTGTTCAGACTGGAAGTGTGTTTATCTCAAGGACCATGCTCTGATACCAACTGTAACGACCGGACTTTTCTTAACAGGAATTTAGAAGTTTTGGGGTTCGAATTGAAAGACCCAAAAATTTCGATCTTGATGACATACCCAGTCGTTACTAACTTTCTGGACTAAAGTGTGAATAAACTCAATGTTTCGAACAAGGAAAGAAATCAGACGTGATTTATAAAGAAATGCGGAACTATTACACATCTGAATCATAATAATGTACGTGGAAATAATAGAATTCTGATAGAAATCTGATGATTCGAAAGAAACTGTATACATAGTTAAACATGAAGTCTATACAAAATTCCTACAAGGCAATGAAACTAGAAATCTGATACTACAAAACTACGACTAGAGTTTCTGTACAACAAAATAAGGTCTGAAAGGAACAATGAAATCTGATGTCCACGATAAACACATCCTTCCTTTCTGTTCATCTCCTTCCAGCTACTTACTGATCATTACCTGCACTCAATGAAAACTAGTGAGCCTAAGGCTCAGCAGGTAAAATCTGGAATAACAAAATCATGCAATTGAAGCTGATACTGTAACTGGAATCTGAAATCTGAATAATAACTGAAGTCTAAATATGCTTCAGAATGAACAAGCGCAATAACATATCTGAGAAATCTGATAGAAACTGAAAGCATAAACATATATGAGTTCCGAAAACATTTTCTTTAAACATTCTCTAGAGCTGTGATTGAAATCACACTTGCGCTCTTCTTTTATTTTCTGAATTTATGACAACACTTAAACATTTGGTCCAATTCGTTTGATCAAACTCCTGATATCAGTCTCTTAGCACTATGGCTCATGGTGAAGGGGCGTACAGACCCGTCGATCTATAAACCTGATCTTACTCTGGTTGAAAGGGCACACGGTTCGTCAGCCGCGCACTCACCCTTCCTCTGGGGACCCTCTTCGTTGTCATAACTTAAAACATTTCTAAAACTTTGTTCTGATCTTTCTTTTTTTTCTGAAATCTGTTTTTCTTTCTTTCTGGTACGAATTACTGGTTTTTCTTTTGTCTAATGATGTTCTGGAACTGTATAAGGATTCTCTGAAATGCTTTCGAAGATGAAAACTGAATAAAAATAATACTTTAATATTTCAATTGAATCGGATAATTCTTTCGAATTGAAGCGGAAATGAAAAAGGAATTCAAATATATGCTTTCTGTCTCAATTGAAGACGTATGAAGGAATAAAGGATGAAATCTGAATAAAGGAACAGTAGAAATCTGAATCGAACGTAAGTGTCTCGACGAAGAAGAAACACTTCAGATGTCATGAGTCAACTCAGAAGTCAACACAATCATACGTGAAACAGTAGAAATCTGAATTGAACACAAGCGTCGTAACGAAGAAGAATTAAATCAGATTTCTGTTGGTCAACCAGATGTTAACGCAACTTATACATGACGTCATCAGATGTTACCCAACTAAACGAGTAAATCAGATGTCACCTAATAAGACTACTTCCACCAGATGTCAATGGTCAACGATATGAAAATGACTAAGTTCAGATGTCATACCAAAGGAGAAATCTGAACTTACATAACACATAAACAGACCTCAACTCATAGAAACCTGTTCATCATAGAATATCAGCGTGTTAGAGTAGATGCCCAACTAGCCAACTTGTGGCGTGTGGGTTTTATAGACTCTTGTACAAACGATCTTTATATATAATATTCGCATTTTCTTATATGGCATTCTTTACTTTCATTATGTGTGTAATGATTTACAATTGCGTTGAGTAAAGACCTAGAATGCACTGAAGCGTATGTTAGATGTGATAGTGGGTATGACGGCTATCATGAAACACATCTAATAGTCGCTGTGTATTCTGAACACGTTCCTAGTCGATTGGGCCGTCAAAATGAGGATAAGGCCGCCCGAGTTCGAGACTAGTATCTGCGATGCGAAGTACCATGTTTCATTGGTAGGGAACATTGTGATGTTCTGAGCATGCAGATAGATAGTGACCT
>KV011163.1:77658-96892 GCA_001598015.1 Dorcoceras hygrometricum | reverse complement strand
AGGTGCAACACGGACCTAAGTAGAGCTTTTGAGCCATAAGTCAAATTAAAACGATAACGCTGGGATTTGATTTTAATTCCAAAACAGAAGTTTATGATGATTGATGTTTTACGACTTCCTTTAAACTGTAATGTCTTATGTTTTACACCTGCATATTGTGCTTGTTACTCTCAGTTTTTCTTGTTGAGCCCCTAGGCTCACTAGCTTTCTTGGTGCAGGTGAGTCAGCACCGGAGCAGATGGGAGGTGAAGTTTGAACCAGTAGCGACGTGTTAGTGTTTATCGAAGACCTGCGTTTCCGCGATGTTCATTTTGTATTTTGTTGTTTTTGTCATCTTTGATCTTAGTCAAATCTGTATTGAGATCCGTTACAACAAAGATGAATTCAAATAGAGTTTAGTAGTTGTAATATCGCGACTTTGCATTTTGTACTTCGAAATTGTAATGAAATCTGATTTTAATTTCTTGGCGCCAACGGCTGTACTTTGAATTTATTTTGAGCAAGGCAATACAGCTTGTTATATTTATTATTCAGCCCTTCTATTTTCCTTTTATTTCCTTTTCCTTGATCCCGTGATTCCCATGAGGATGGGGCGTCACACATACAAACATGCAAAATAGAACTGAATATATCCTTTCACTGAGTGAGCAAGAAACAGAGTTTACTTTCCTGATTTCTGTAACACAACAACAGCGGGAAATCCAGCAAACTTCTTACGCACCGCTTGTTTCCTTTAAAACTTTGAAAGGATTTTTGCTCGATTTCTTCAGAGAGAGCACCGCTTTAAAGTAATTTGATTTGAAGATAATGATGCATGGAGCAGCTTATCATCCTATTTATGTGATTTAAAATGTCTAATGAAGGAAAACGCGTTAATCAATATGCCGAAGTCTTCTAAAAGCGTACTCTGTTTTAAAATAAAAATGATGCATAACGAAACCGAACGATTTTAGTTGAAACAAAGGATTCGATTGGCTTGCAATGATTGGCTAAACATCCGCTGAAGTCTGCATTCTAACATCTGAATATCAACCCCAAAACATAATGAAGGTTGATAATTTCGTAAACATGAAATTTGAATTCACGTATCGTGAAATCTGAAATTTAGCTTTTAAATGAAGAAATCTAAACAGTACATAACTGAAATATGAAACTCGATTAATTCAAGGATTGAATAAAATAGCATTGTAATCCCTCAAATCTCATAGCTTTCTAATTGTGGACTTTGAAAAGATCTGTGCGTTACATACTCGGCACCCGATCGGCACCCGATTACCAACTTTGGTTGGCCAAAATCTACTTGGATAGCGATCCTATCTAAAAAACAAAAAACCAATCTACTCGGCATCCGACTATCGACTCCGGTTGGTAAAAATCTACTTGGATAGTAATCCTATATGAAAGCCCGATCTATTCAACATCTGATGAAAAGGGTTATACCGAAAACAAAAATCAATCTATTCAAACGAAACCTCAGTCTAAAAACACAAACGTAGTACTGGTTTTTGAAACATGTATAAGTATGGTCTATAATGAAAGAACTTAACCCACCGAGGAAGGCGACAAAGAAGAATTTATCATTAATTCAGGAAGCATTAAAATGACGGTCAAAAGGTAGAAAAAGAAAAAAGGAAAATCATTTCTTGGGAGCCGAAGAGGACTCCACTTCGCCTTCTTCAGACAAGTCTTCCAAGGCCTTGAGGACGCTGAAGAAAGGTGTCGGGTGCTCGGCCTCCGAATAACCATTAGCCCTAAATTGGGCCAAGCACCCGTTGAAGCCTTGTTGAAGAAAAGATAATGCCCTGTTAGAGCATAGCCTATCAAATTCCGACGACTTGAGGAAATCTTCTTTCCTCTTCACCCATGTCGCCTCAGCTTCTTCCTGCATCCTTTTCATTTCCCCTTGAAGACGCGCCACAGAAGCCTCCGAAGCAACCAACTTATCCATAAGGGATTTATTCTCGGCGTCAGAAGCCCCTCGAACCTCCTCAAGCTCCCTCATCAGCTTATCATGCTGGACCATCATCTCATCCAGCGATCGCCTGGAAGAACGAGCCACTTCTCGGGCATTCGAAACCTGTCGAGATAACTCAAACCCCCCCCCCCCCGTACCAGGGCCTACATCATCAAAAAATGATTGTCACACATAACAAGCATCAAGCGAATAAAAGGTAAGGGAAAATATATATACCTGCATAAAATTTGTAGCTAAGGCCTCCATAATGGCTTGGTCGGAGGCCGAGCTGACCACTGGGAGATCAAGCTCGGGAGAAAAATTTTGGAAAAAGGCCACGGTGGTGGTAGTAACTGGGCGAGATATAAAGGACGTGACCTCAACCCCCGACTGCTTGGGCGGAGAAGTTTCCACCTCCTTGTCAACCCCAACCGTGGAAGAAGTTTTATTCCTTGGACGCTTGTCACCCCCCGAAGACGACTTCTTCCTTTTCTCCTTGACACGATCCTCGGGAGGTGGGCTCGAGCCCTTGGTTGTTCCTGATTCCTGTTTCTTGCAAGCTTATGATAGTTGAGCCTTCATGATTCTGTTCCCTGCACAAGAAGAAAGATGATCAGATAAACCCAAAATAAAGATGAGTTGCTAAACGAAGCAATAAAAAGCTGTACCTAAATCCCATTCCACCTCTTACCCCTTTCGGCTAAAACCAAAATGACACAGGAGGTACTCTCGGATTAAATCCTGAGCGTCAAAACATCTCACACTCATAGAATCAAGAAAAGCAGACGGATCATACTCCTGCGCAGGTAAAGGGGGAGCCCTTCTCGTTGGCTTCTCGGACCAAGAAATATCGCAATACCAAGCCACCCCCGCTTGAACATTACGACGTAGGAAAAAATACCGACTCATCCAACCCTTGTGTGATGTCGGGTTGCCCTTAATAAACCCAAACTCGGGCTTCAAACGTATGAAAAACTTCCCGACATGCTGTTGTCGGATTTGGGTCAAATTATAGATCAGGTGAAGAGAAAGGGGATCTCGGTAAAACCTTAAAAGAACCCCAAGGGCTAGTAAAGAGCTATACGAATTTGGGGTTAACTGGCTGGTACTAACTTTAAAATGATCGTATAGATTCTGGATAAACCGAGGGACAGGGAATCTAAGACCCATTTCTAGTTGGTTAAGATAGAAGGTATGATAGCCCTCGGGAGGAAGATGGGCTCGATCCTCGGCTAGGAGAATCATAATCTCGTAATGATCAGACATACCAGATAGGTCCCTAATGGTGGCCTTATCAGATTCTTGAAGCAAGGACGCTCTAACCTCATACCAAGGGCGTCCCTCCGCTATTAGCCTAGCCTCATCAGCATTTATCCTAGCTAAAAATCTCTTACGAGAAGCTTTGCTAGGAGTACTACTAGTGCCCTCGCCTTCCGAGGAGGAGGTAGATCCTAGGGAACAGGCTGTCTCAACTACTATACATTCATCTATAGAAGACATGGTGGAAAGATTATGGCACTTACAGATTAAGCTGGTAACAAGAAGAAGGAAGATAAGTAGCTCAGGAATCACAAAGAAAATTTGGCAGAGTAACGGTAGGAAGAAGAGAGAATGTGAAAATGAAGGAAATGAAGCGGCTATCTATAGGAGAAGTACTGGACTTCCCACCGTTGGATCGAGGAGCAATCAACGATCCAGATGACCTCGGGAAGATCAAGGGGCGGGAAAATTTGGCGCGCTTCAATCACAGCCGTTCAAATTCAGCCTCAATCGACGGTCTAAAATTTAATCACACGGATAATGGTTTCTTCAGAAAGCACAAAAACCCTCTTCAGGCCTCGAGAAAAAATGCAATAGACTTTAACTTCAATACTTTCGTTTCGACTAAAGAAAGGAGATACTATTGATACTAGGGCAAGAAAACCTACTCGGGACCCGGGGAGATTTGCTCCTGTAACTTTCCCGAACAACATTTATATTATCCGAGAACATTCTCCCGAGTACTCCAAAAGCTGCTCAGCTCATACCTTATAATGATTAGTCTGGATAACGTGTTGTCAGAACCATACATAATTCTGGTTGGTTTGTTTACGTATGCAGGTTGAACTATTAAACCCATACCTAATCATGAGTGGTCAGGTGTCGTACACGCAATCGAGATCTCTCCCTCTATAAATACCCGAATCCATTCAAATCTACCATTCATTCACAACAACCTTACTTCCAACCTTGTTTTAGAAAAAATACTCACAAAAGCAATACAAGACCTCACAAAGACTTGACAGCGTAATCTAATCTCCTCGGGTGATGAGGTGTAGCTCTGTGGTCGGGAACCAAAGACAAATTTGAGATAGCATCATATTCTTTAAGATATTTTCAAAACTTTAATACAAACAACAAATGTTTAAAAACTGTTATTTTTTGTTATAAAAAGTAAATAAAACGTTGCCATAGCTTTAATTCAGTCCTACTCTTGCCAAAGAACTTTAATAACCTCTCCCTAAAAAGAAACAGTTTCATATGTTGATATTTCAAAATTGGCGAAAAATAGCACTCTCTGTATCGTTTCGGATGAGTTAAAAAAAAAAACAGGGCTTTTGGATAAGATTATTGAATTATTATTATTATTTTTTAGGATAAAAGAGTTTGGACTGTGAGCGCTGATTCTAATTTTGAGGTGACATTATAAATTGTTTTAACTATGTGTTTCGCTTTAGAAGCCATAAATATTATTTTGTGACTCAAAATATTTAATAATGAAACTTATATAAAGAAAATTAATTTCATTTCAAATAGTGGGGAATATTCCCGGATTCGTGCTGTCCGGCGGTTTTTATTCGTTAAATTTTAAAATTCCGAAGTTTTATGTAATATTTAAACTAAACCCGACCTTTACAGATAAACACAAACACAAACGCAATAAATTAAAGATACGTATGCTTTACTTCAAAAATCAATAGTGATTGTTTATTGGCTCAAAATATAATTTACTATGAAAATATTTATAGTATGCAATCAATTATTTTAAAAATAAAAATGCTCATGAATATTTTGGTTGACAAGTTGCTTTATATGTTCTATTCGAATTTTAAAAATACCCTTAATCAAATAAGATATTTTCAATTGGCACGAAAGATAAATGAAACATTATTTTGTAATTCAAATATAAAATATAAACCAATATGTACATCTAGCACGCTGTTTCAAAAATAGCTATATGTGTGACTTGTTATTAAATTTATATCCTAATGAAATTTTCTTATTAAAAATAATAACATAATATGAAAATATATGCTCGAATTATTTTAGTAACAATTAGGCTGCGTTTGATAGGTGGGATGTGATTGATAACGAAGGATTAGTCCGGATGATTATTTGATACTTTCGTGGGATAACTTATATTTTAGTTATTAGGATATTATGTTTGGTTTGTTTTTTAAGATGATGATTAGAAATGATTGAATGAGAATTTGACCATACTAACCTTTGCAACTTAAACATTTTACCATAATAACCTTCGCACAGTATACCCAGTGTTATCTCTTCCACCTCGTGTCTACAAACACTTCCAATTTCCTGCCGGTTTTCCCTTTAGGAAGTGAAGATAAATTGGTACGAAAACGCTCGCCGGTGATTAAGAAATGTTTTTTTAGCAGAACATCTTTTGAGAAATGTTGTTTAGCAGAACCATGAAATTCTTTGCATGTTTGCATGAAACCAACAATCGCCTTAACAGAAATGGGAGTGTCTCAACCACCACGTGAACAACCTTATCAGATATTATGAGTAACTCTTTAATTTTTGGACAGCTACTGAGTTTAGCACAATATTCTATCAATTGCAGTACCACCAGACCTATGCTAGCGCCAACATTAATTCTGTCAATACGTAACGGCGTAGACTGCGTGCCAAGCAAACTATTCAGGGGAAAAAGTGAACAACGAAGATAAGCAAACCATCTTATGTGAAGCTAGTAAACCTGCAAGACTCTGGAATTCTGAAGGATGTTTTCAGCTAAGATAAGATCAAACAGACTCAAACACAGGAAAATAAAAAGGCCACCGCATGAAGACATATACGTAGCTGTTTCCTGCTTCAGAAAACAGTTCCCAGATACATATAGAAATCAGCATGGAAAATGTAGAATGGCAGGAAAAAGTTTTGACCAAATCTAATGGGCCAGTAGAATACAAGTAATATAACATCTTAAAACCAAATCGATGGAATATCAAAAGTTCATGATTACATTAATATATTATAGTTGTGACATTCTCTCTCAACAGCCTGGCATGGCAAGGAGAAACAACCTAAAATAACACCAAACTGTGCTCCACTTATACAAAAGAACATAACACAGATTCATTTACCTTCCTACCATCCAATATAAAGTAGCCAAAATACAGTATTGGATATACAAGGGTTCATCAACAATCCCAGTTCAGGTTCACTGTTTGTTGCTTCAAATATTAATGCTAACTTTGACAGATACACAGCTGTATGCATGTGCACAGGTAATGGAACGTGCAGGCGGCTGGTTATGTAGTTCCTGATTTGGTAAGATTGCAAAAACAAGACTATGGAATCACAGTGGAAGAAAACAAACCAACTCAAACTTCATCCACAAACCTCACATTAACAAACAATGAGGCAGCTACTCAGACGTAGCTTCTGCTAACCAAGGACAAATCTTTTCCAATTTGTCCGGTTCCATCTATCAACTTGTAATCATTAACAACAACAAACTGTGTAGCATAATCAATTCATCACAGAACAAAATTTGCATACAATACAGATGAAGTTAATGTAATTCAATATTGCATACGCCCGAAAACACTTCCAAAACAGTACATCTGTGAATTTGTTCAGTATGTGCCACAAACAATATCGATGCACTATTTGAGGAAAAACTTGTGCAATGGCTTTTGTGATAGCGGGATCCTGATCAGTAATGATGACATTTGGTGCACCTTTAGGCATGGATTCTATGAACTTGCTAAACAACCAAACAAAAGACTCAGTTTTCTCGTTACTTAGAAAGCCGCAACCAAAAACAATGGTTTGATGATGATGATTAACACCTACAAATGGTGCAAAAATCATTCCATATCTGTTGGTGTTATACGTCGTATCAAACACAACGACATCACCAAATACAATATATGCCTTCCTTGACACAGGATCTGCCCAAAAACACCTACTAAACCTGTTCTCGGAATCAGTCTCATAAGTAAAGAAAAATGACGAGTTCTTGTCTTTCTCAGATTCAAAGAACTCAATCAATGTTTCTGCATCGATACCCTTTTGTTCATCTCTGAGCGCCGTCTCAAAGTTTCTAATATCTCGTTCAGTGCAACCCACACGCTCAAGCCCTCCATACTCTATCTCCAATAACTGCATTTGTTGACAAGTTGGCACATTGGCTTCAGAAAATTGTTGTGTCAATGATTTTTTCGCTGCAGAAACGTTACGATGTGAACGTAGCAAATGCACCTTTGATGGAGTTGAGAGTGGATGATTATGGCTTTCTATGAAGTTACTGACAGCCCAATTGGGTCCCGTCTGTACCTTGACAATTGAAATTCTTGATTTACATCCAGTTCTAACTCCGCCACGAGATCTTTCCTGTTTCTCTTCACCAACTTTTTCCTGATTATTCCACTCGCTTGTTCGCCCTTCTTTAAAGCATACAAATTTTTTCCACACAACTTCATTTGTACCCTTATCTTTCTTACTATTGCTTATTCTAGCACTAAATCCAGCCTCTCGTGCATATTGGTTATAGAATGAAAATGCATCCTCTATTGATGTGAACTCCATCCCAACTTTGGGCTTTCGATCATCTACAACTTGCGGAATGTATATCTGATCATCTATGATATTTTCTTCCATTCCTGATAAAAGAATATGTACCTAGTCGAGATTTCCACACAATATTTCAAGAATTCTTCTGTCACTAAGTTTTGAAAAATAAGCAGACTACTACAATTATGTTTGAAATGATAATATGTACATAATCAATTCTACTCTTTATTAAAAAGACAACTTCGAAGATTACATGCATGAATCAATGACAACATAGTAGTGGCAGTACAACAAAAATAAAAGTTCAGAGTTTAATTATCGACACAAATAAATCACAAAGAGAAAGGCTGCTGATTTCACATAATTGCATTACCAGACATTAACAAATTGCAGAACAAGAGGAAGTTATTGGATGGGGAGGAAAAAACTTACCGTTGGATGAAATGGTTTGCCCCCGTCTCCACAGGGCCAACAGTCGATTAAAGCAGCGGCAACTAAACCTTCGTTGTCGAGCACTTTTTTCGTGATCAATTGTAGGATTATAACATGGAGACCTTTATATAATGTAAAATACCTGCGGTGGTTGCTGTCGGACGGAGAAGGCTGGAGTGGAAACAAACATTAAGCGAGGGAACCTGCGACAGGGATATGAGAAGAGTTTGTCAAAGAAGTTTTACATGGGCGGCGGGGCCGGTGGAGATGGGGGCAGCGTGGGCGACCGTGCTTTCACCAGTGGGCATGCATCCCTAAATACGCACCCGATCCTATCATTTTTATTTGTAGTAAATTTTTATTAAATCTTTTTTCAAAAAAATTTATAGTAGAGTTTTTTAAAAACAATTAGGAGTTTTTTTAAGTTTTAAGAAAAAAAAAAAAGTGGTCAAAACAGATAAATTGATACTGAGTCTAGTCATATTTCTGAAGGGGTTATTTTCATCCCAAATCTCCTTCCCATTAGTCCTAGTCTTTTTTTCACCGTAGTCCAAAATGCAGTCGGATATTGCATTTGGATTAGACATTAGATTTAAGACATGAATCTAGGACAAATGAACTAGTTGTTTGTTCTTTTAAATCGCAATATTATACTTCTACAAAATTTTTGTTAATGCGAGCGGAGCTTGAGACTAAGAAATTCGGCTCATGAGCCTGCAACATGTTTGTTTGTAGGTTCATGAGTCTATTCACGAGCTCGAGCTTTATGTAGCTATCGAGCTTGGGCTTTGCTCATTTATGTAACTTGTTTTATGAGCATGAAATGAACGAAAAAAAACGAGTCTACTTAGCGAGCCTGAAAATGATTCGAGCTCAATCCAGACTCGTTTAACATGATAAACGATCTACTAACGACAACTTAAACCAAGCCGAGCTCGAAACTCGTGAGTAAAGTTCGAATCTAACTCGAGCTTATATATAAATGAGTCGAGTTGAATTATATCAGCCAGGGGCTTAGTCGTTTAAAAGAATACTTCTTGTAATCTCTGTGTCATGTATAATTTTTTAATTTCAGCCTATAAAATTTTAAAATATTTTAGATTGATAATTCCTTTTATAAAGTGCTTGTTTATGGAAAACCCTAATCAGTACAGAATTTAAATTCCTATTTTAGTTTTTAAATAACTCAAAATAATTCAAAGTTTTAGAAAAGTAACCATGGGCCGAATATTCTATGGGCTTAGACGTCGGTTTGACCGTATTATAGGCCCCTATGAGCTATGATATATAGAGGTAATCTCTGCTCTTTTGAAAAAAAAAAAACGTAAACCTATCCACACTGTAACCAGAAATTTAATTATTTTGCATAAATAATCTTATGTTAAAATTTTACAAATTAGATCAAATTTGATAATTTAATATATAAAATTTGAATATACTCAAAATAAATAGAATAATGATCTACATGTATTTTTTTTGACAATTGAGACGTAACAATCCAATTCGCAATTCTAACAGGTATAGTGGATTGCGATTAACACTTAAAATGCCTTGTTTCTTTTTTACTTTCCATTCGCATTTATATTTCTTTCGACTTCCAGACATTTAACTTTAATTAATAATTAATATTTATTATCAATGCCAATATTATTATAAGGGGAAAGGAAATACGAAAACTGTAACCAAACACGTGACAAAAAATCGTGGACTGTCCTAAGCGTTTTACGACGACGTGTCAAAGTTCTTTTCTTCCTCCTTTCTTTATATCTAAGGGACAAAAAACATAATTTGAATCACCATTTTCGAAATAACTTAAGAGGAAAAAAAAACTAGAAGGGAGGCGGAAGAAAGGAAGAGGAAAGAACGAGAAAGAATGGGAGAAGAAAAGGGCAAGCTTGAATCGATCAGGGAATGGGTGGTGGAGCACAAGCTTCGAGCAGTTGGTAATTTTTTTATGTGTTTATTTTAATTATGATTGATTTTGTTTAGAAAATTGGATTTTTAAGGGGATGCTTGCTTTCTTGTTTGTTCGAAGGGACTTTATGGGCCAGCGGCGTCGTGGGTTCTTTGGCGTATAATTGGTCGCAACCAAATATGAAAACCAGTGTCAAGATTATTCACGCTAGGTATAGTTGTTTATGCTGTTGATCAATATCAATCTTTTTTTTCCTTTCTTTTTTGGTGTGTTTATTGAGTTATCTTAATGATGATTCGTTTGTTATGCTCATGTCCATTTGCTTTTGAATAGTTAAATCTGATATGAAAAAGAGATGCCTCATTTGTGAAATGATTGGTAGGAATGAGGATCATTGTCTAATTGGGCGTAGGTTGACAAAAATCTGCATCTCTAGTTTCGAATCTGGCTTCTAGCGTCCTTGATGAAAACCATGAGTTTGTACACCTAATAGGACAAGCTATGAGACCCATCCTTTGTAAAAACAACTTTCAGGTCATGTTTAATTGTTTTACAAAAAATGTGATATTGCTCCAAATTACTTCCGTTATCGAACTGCATCAGGGGCTAGAATTTGGCGCTGAGGTAGCGGAAATGTATCATTTTATGCCTTTAGGTGATTGAATATTGGGTAGGAACTTGAGCTTCCAAATGGGATTTTTATACCAACATCGTATTGCTGAAACACAAAATCGGATGCTAATACTTGTTGCCATTTGTGCTTCCAAGCTCACAGATATTGTCGTAGAATTGTATCATGTCCAAGTCTTGATATGAGATCAATGTGATCTGTTTTGGTGTTGTACCCCCCTATATAGTGCATACAGTTTTGGGGCGTTAAAACGAAATGGTATTCTTCTCTTCTTTCAGGAGGTGATAGTGTAGGAGCTAGAAACGAGGTATTCCGCCTAGTTAGGTCGGGGTCTTTGATTTCGTAATGGCTTATGAGCTACATTACATTTCAATCCATGATTTTGAAATGTATATGTAATAGAATGTTTCCACGGAAAAGGATCAAGAGCTCAACAAATTCATTTTAACGTTCTGTGATCTTGTCTCTCTAATCTTATCTAGAAACATCGCAGTGATAAGTTGGTAATGGTAGTCCGAATTAGCAATCCTTCCATTCACTTATTGAATTTGGTTGTACTAATTACAAACTAGGTGGAAGGTCAAGACCATACTCGCTTATAACGAAATGTTAGGTTGCGTATATGTTTAACCATGCGATTCAGAATCAAGCATAACTTTTTTACAAAAACATCCATCTTTGTTTACATAAATCTTTTAGACTAAACAAGAGTCTTATGCACTGTTGTTTATGTGATTTCATCTTTCTTCCGGTTCACTCGACAATATATTCTTGGAAACAGGCTGCATGCACAGGCTCTTACACTTGCTGCATTAGTTGGTGCTGCCGTTGTTGAGTATTATGATCACAAGACAGGAGCGAAAGCAGAGCGAGTGGCCAAGTTCCTCGAACTTCATCAACAACCACACAAGGATTGAACTCTTTTTGTTGCAGAAGTTTACATATGTTTTAGGATTCTTGCATTTGTATGGTAAAATATTAAATCATAGCTGTCACCGGTTTTGTGTCCAAGACGATAAAAGCAGATATTCCATTTTTAATTGGCTAATAAGCATGGGCATTTTCGTGAAGATCCCTAAATTTATTACCGAGTCTAGGCTCTCTTTATCTGTACAAGAACCCTGATTTCTTGAAAGGAATTTAAAGATTTGAAGCTGGTTTATCTCTGTCTGCTATTTCCAGTTATTATTATTAATTTTATTAATTGTTGGTTTGCTACAATAGATCATTTCATCAATAATATTGTATATTTTCTGTTTATAAAGGCAATTCGAGGCTGCCTTCATCTAGAGAAGATCCTATAAGCCTAGCTCCACTTAGGAATAGCTTTGAACTGATTGTGAGCACTTCCTGAATCATAACAAGTTGGATTGATTTTGGAGTGTTTGAACATTGCTTCTACTTCTATTTATGCTTTAAACTTTATATAATATATTATCTGTATCTATATATATGTATATGTATAAGATCAGGATAATTTTTTTTATTCTTCTATATTTTGATTATAAGTTACAAAAGTTGGGGTATGAATAGAAGTAGATTATATATTCCTAAGGCTCCAAAGTATATCTCTTTACTATAATTTGATAAGATACTCAGAAATACTCCAAAACATTTTCAACAAGGAAGTGATTCTTTGTAGTTCTTGTAAACACTCACTTAAAGAAATAAAGAAAAGTTTGACAAAAATCAATTTGTTATTTATATCGTCATCATCTCGTGAATATCTATTCACATTATGGGGTAAGTTTTCTTTTTTAAAAAGTTAGCTTATTAAAAGGTTAATCACTTGTATACTTTATATATCATTTGATCCATATATGTTTTAAATTGAGGAATATGCACGAGTAGATTTATTACGAAGAGATGGTTGCACGGTTTATTTCCTTGAGAAGGCTGGACTCTTTTACCCATTAAAAGAGTAGAATTGTTTATAGATGCCTTATGCTTTATTTCCACGAGAAGTGTGACTCTTTATATCTATATTGGAAACTAATGTCTTGTATAAAAAATAATAGCTTATTTGGGATGGACTGGCCCCCAACTCGATGATAAAGTGCTACGAGAACTTAGGCAAGACTGGCGGGTGAGTTGGTAATAGATCGTCTCTTGTTAACTAGTTTCAAGGTGGAAGGGAGCATGAAAGAAACAAGGTGGAAGGGAGCATGAAAGAAACAATTACGGAAATAGAAAAGTTCGGGGATCTCATTCCTTAATCAGGACGTTGGGTGTTCTAATCTATCTGCCAACAGTTCATGATCTAAACTGTTGAATAACAGTTCACTAACTTTGATTGGTCGAGACGAGAAAAGTCTACTTTCCGCAAGACGAAATTGCCCGAGTATAGAGCTCTCGTTCCGACAATCATCGCTAAGATATGACCTACGAATTACGAAGTATAGCACCACAATAAGTAATTCCGACGAACAAAATAAATGTTTTGAACTTTGTTTTTTAGTCGGGAACTGTAAGCAGGGAAAACAAAGGGCAAATAAGTGCAGAAACAATGGGAGAATGCATAATGAATTGAATCTCGGATGCCTAAACTGCCTGTATTTATGAGGATTGGTCGATTTCCTTGAAAGGACGCATGGTTTCAATAAACGTCACTCCGAACAGTTGCACTATTTCGAACAGTTGCATTGCTTCGAACAGTTGCATTGCTTCGGAGCAATCGCAAGCCATCCCAAACGGTTGCAGCGTTCCGATCGGACGCAACCATCCCGAACCGCTCACAGCGTTACAGGCATGAACCGGTATAATGTTTCAGAAAAATCGGTTCGGTCCGATTGAGAGTACGCAGATCGGTTCGCCTGTCCAGATCAACTCGGGGTTTTGGACGAGATTGTGCAAATCAGCACATTGACCCTTCCCTCAGCGCAGGTCGTCATAGCTTGCGATGGTCAACTCAGCTCGCGATGGTCAACTCGGCTCGTGACGATCAGCGCAGCTCACGATGGTCAACCAGCTTGTGACCAGTAATAGCTTGCGACTTGAAACATCTTACGACCTGACACAGCTCGCAACTTGACTGCTTGCAAACAATTCACAATCCGTCTACTCGCAACCAGATCACTTGTGATCTGACAACTTTCACATATTTCCCAAAAATCCCCCACATGAATGAAAACAATTCATGTGTTCTGACTCGTTTGTGAATTATTATTGCATCAGGATAAGTAGCTTTTGGTCTTGAACCTTCCTTAGTAACATACCATCGGATTTACTAGTTAGGTAGTGACGCGATGTCTTGAACTAGCCAATCGTTTGTGTAAATCAAGACAATGGCTCTTACACAATAATATCTCTAACATATTTTGTTCTCATTGTTGTGTCCTTTTTGGCCCTGGATCATATCTTAGATTCATAAGTTTTTCAATTTGAAGCGGCCATTAATTCTCACTTATATAGGTGATCTCCTATCGAGGGTATCCTATCTTTTAGGTATAGAAATCATTAAAAGCAAGCTTAACCTCACCACATGTTTCAGGTATGTCTTACTTGGATTTTATAGGAATGAGACTTTACAGGTTCTAAGTATTCTCGCTAATGTTTATAACTTAGTTGTCCCTTTGAAAAAAGGTCTTGAGATCTCCAATTCTCAAGGTTGGGGCTATAAAACATTTTATTTTGTGGGTTTTAATCCCATTCCTTTCATCATTTTGTACATTTGATCTCTATTTATACTTTTAGTAAATGGATCCACTAGGTTCTCCTTTGACCTTATGTAATCAACCGAAATAACCCCATCAGAGATCAATTGTCTAATGGTATTGTGACTTTGATGAATGTGTCGAGACTTACCATTGTACATACTGCTTTGTGCTCTTCCTATTGCTGATTTACTTTCATAATAAATGACAATAGAAGGCGTTGGCTTATTCCAACTAGGAATATCTTCAAGGAAGTTTCTTAGCCACTCGGCTTCTTTCCTTGCTTTATCTAAGGCAATAAACTCCAATTCCATCGTTGATCGAGCTATACACGTTTGCTTAGATGATTTCCATGACACTGCTCCCCCACCCTATTTTGTGTCCTATATCCAGTTAGCATCACATTAGCCTTCTAAAACTGCTGGATATTTTGTATAAAACTGTAGTTTGATGTGTAATTGAACTATCCAAGTACACTTGTTAAGGCTTTCCAGTTATCTTTACTTGGATTGCGCGTGAAACTACTCAACTTGTTGACGGTGTATGCAATGTCTGGGTGAGTGCAGTTCGTTAGAAACATTAAACTCCCTATTACCCTTTCATAGTCAAGTTGAGAGAGGTTCTCCACGATTCTTTGCTAGGTGAACTCCAAAATCCATCTATAACGCCCCAAAATCCATAGGATCACATATTTGAATCTTATTTATTTCAAGGGTCAAAATGACAATTTAAATGTTAGAATAAGATATATTACGAAAGCTGATTCTATTAATTTCAGAAATGAGGTACGACGCAGCAAGTTCCAGCAGATGTCACTCCAAGCGCAATACATGAACAGATTTTAGAAAGCAGTTGAAAATAATTTTAAGGAGAAAAAAATGGTTTATTTTAAGAAGTTTTGGTAGATTTGCAAACTAATATGTTGAGAGGGATTACTAAAATTCATAACTTTAGGTAAGATGTGTCATGCTTGATGATTACACCTCACCTGCCACTAATCCAACCCATACAAATACTTGTTTTGAAGGAAAAGTTCATTTTCACTTGCAAAAGAAAACTCTTTTGTGTTCTCTCAAATATTTCCAAAGAAGCTCGTTGTGATTGCTTGAGGAGGGGGAACTCTGCAGGAATCAACTACCGTTGTAAAGCTCAGTTCAAAGGCAAGTAAAAGCTGATCCTTTGCTACACCATTTGAAGCATATATTGATTTTCGTCATTTTATGGATCTGCTTGCCTGTATGTTTAAGTTTATGTTTAAGAAGATTTACGAATGATCAAGAAAAAAGATTGGGGTTCAAAGATATGTTTTCTGCTTCCAAAGTTTTCCAGAATGTTTTAAGAAAGATTGAGGATGTTTAAAAGTACTAAGGAGTTCAGATTTGAGTTACGTATGCTCATGAATGTTCTTCTTTCTGGTGAATGGTAACATCTGAACTTGACTCTATGTAATCGGAGATGCTAGTCGAATCAGAAACTAAATTTGATTTCATAGGCGGAACTGGTATCGTATATGTCGTTCGTGATGTTGCAGCACCAAGTTCTTATTCAGACTTTGTTTCCTATGTTAGCGACTAAAGTTCGTATTTAAATCAGAAGTTTTCATTTCAGATTCGTGCTTTCGCTACACATCTGAGTTTGGTCAGATTTCACATTATTTATCACTTCACTGTTGAGTCGATTACGATTATTCATTGACATCTGAGTTGACCAACCTAGTTGCGTTGACATCTGAGTTGACCAACGACATCTGTTTCTTTTCCAAACACTATTTCTGTGGTGACATCTGTTTCCCGCTATCACTACAGTTCCATAGTCAAATCTATTTCATTGTTAGCGATGTATTTTCATAGTCAGATCTGTTTCATGATAACGATACTGTTCCTTGTCACATCTGCTCAACGTCACGCTCCACTGAGAAATCTGTTTTGCTTTCCAGTACAGTTTCCTTTAGAGAAATCTATTCGCAATTCAGCGATCACTTTCCAGTAGTCAAATCTGATACTCAGTAAGTTTTAAAATGGGAAGCAAGTTTTAAAAGAAGTGAACCCTGGTAATTTTCAAAGGAGATTCAAAAGAAGATTTCAAGAGATAAGAGTTTAACGGAATAATTTATTTTTAAGGATTTATGGCATAGATAACAGACGGTCATAACGGAAGGGTGAGAAGCTGACATCTTAACGGAAGGGTGAGCAGCTGTCCAGATGTCAGTTGCCCTTTCATAAAGGAAGGGTGAGAAGTTGTCCAGATGTCGATTGCCCCTTCACAATGAGCTATATGCTAGAACTGATATCAGAAGTCATTTGATCAAGTGCACAACGGACCTAAGGAGAGCTTCTAAGGTGCACAATGGACCTAAGGAGAGCTTCTAAGCCATAAATCATAAAGTACAAGAAATTAAATGAAGGGATCTGGGTTATTGTCCCCGCATCCAAGCTATGAAATAATGTTTTAAGGAAGTTTACGAAAGAATGTTTACGTTTAAATGAAGTTCCTTTAAACTCAATTATGTAAATTTTCAGATGTCTGCCTGCATTAAATGACTTTGTTATTACTCAGATTTTACTTGCTGAGCCCCTAGCTCATTAGCTTTTAAAATGGTGCAGGTGAGACAGTTAAGGGACAAGAGGAAGGTGGAAACTGAGACAGCTGGGTGGTGAAGTATTTATCTATGGACAGCGTTTTCCGTATCTTAGATGTTGTTGTCTTTTATCCTAGACTTTTGTATTAGATCTATTGCAACAGTAGTAAATTCATTTAGAATTTCAGATGTTGTAATATCACATTTGCAGTATATATATGAAATCTGTTTTCCGCAAATTTTTAGTACTAGGCGCCGAATGTGTGTATGTCAGCTTTGTGTTTGTGTTCTAAGTTATAAGAAATACAGCTTATAAAAAATTGCCATTCAGTCCTTCTTTTTATTTTAAAATTCTATTTTATCCCAAATCCGTGACCCCGTGGGTTTGGGTGTCACAACATGGTATCAGAGCAATGTTCCTGAGATAAACACATGCACTGACAGTTGGATCAGATTTCATCAACCGTTTCTCCAAAACTGTGAGTTTATTTTCAGAGCATTGTCTTTAAATTTTTTTAGCATGTTCTGATAATTATATGTGGTGGATTACGAACTATAGATTATAAAATGTCAGGAAGAGGAAGAGGTAGAAGAGGTAATCCCTTAGAGGAAACTAGCCCTGACAGTAATGCTAGTATCGCTCAACTCTTAAGACTGCTGGTAGAGCAAACCGGCAGAGGTAATGGCCAATCTTCTAGTAGTAGAGGACCAAGCCATGATGATCCCCAAGAGAAGTTCAGAAGACAGAAGCCGAAGGAGTTTAGTGGTACAACGGATCCATTAGTTGCTGAAAGTTGGATCAAATCGATGGAATCTTTTAGTACCTCCAGATGCCAGATTTAGATAGGCCTAGGTGTGCTATCTACATGTTAAGAGATGACGCCATGATTTGGTGGGAAGGAGCTAAGTTGTCTATGGATTTGTTGAATCTTACTTGGGCAGATTTCAAACAAGTATTCTTTGAGCAATACTTCACGGCAGACAAGATGTCTGAATTAAAGAGGGAGTTTATGATCCTGAAACAGGGGAGCATGATCGTACAGGAGTATATAAGGGTATTTGAAAGAGGGTGTTACTTTGTGCCTTTAATAGGTAACGATCCAGAAGATAAGTTAAGCCATTTTATGGAAGGATTGAAGCCTATGTTCAAGATGAACGTTAGGATATCAGTGCCCAAGACTTACAGAGAAGCAGTGGATAGAGCCCTGCGAATTGAAAGATCTGTTTCATGCTAACGATACTGTTCCTTGTCACATATGCTAAACGTCACGCTCCACCTAAGAAATCTGTTTTGCTTTCCAGTACAGTTTCCTTTAGAGAAATCTGTTCGCAATTCAGCGATCACTTTCCAGTAGTCAAATCTGATACTCAGTAAGTTTTAAAATGGGAAGCAAGTTTTAAAAGAAGTGAACCCTGGTAATTTTCAAAGGAGATTCAAAAGAAGATTTCAAGAGATAAGAGTTTAACGGAATAATTTATTTTTAAGGATTTATGGCATAGATAACAGACGGTCATAACGGAAGGGTGAGAAGCTGACATCTTAACGGAAGGGTGAGCAGCTGTCCAGATGTCAGTTGCCCTTTCATAAAGGAAGGGTGAGAAGTTGTCCAGATGTCGATTGCCCCTTCACAATGAGCTATATGCTAGAACTGATATCAGAAGTCATTTGATCAAGTGCACAACGGACCTAAGGAGAGCTTCTAAGCCATAAATCATAAAGTGCAAGAAATTAAATGAAGGGATCTGGGTTATTGTCCCCGCATCCAAGGTATGAAAGAAAGTTTTAAGAAAGTTTACGAAAGAATGTTTATGTTTAAATGAAGTTCCTTTAAACCCAGTTATGTAAATGTTCAGATGTCTGCCTGCGTTAAATGACTTTGTTATTACTCAGATTTTACTTGCTGAGCCCCTAGGCTCATTAGCTTTTAAAATGGTGCAGGTGAGACAGTTAAGGGTCAAGCGGAAGGTGGAAGCTGAGACAGCTGGGTAGTGAAGTGTTTATCTATGGATAGCGTTTTTCGTGTCTTAGATGTTGTTGTTTTTTATCTTCGACATCCGTATTAGATCAATTGCAACAATAGCAAATTCATATATAATTTAAAATGTTGTAATATCGCAATTGCAGTATATATATATGAAATCTGTTTTCTGCAAAATTTCAGTACTTGGCGCCGAACGTTTGTATGTCAGTTTTGTGTTTGTGTTTCGAAATTTTTCTAAGTTATAAGAAATACAGCTTATAACAAATTGCCGTTTAGCCCTTCTTTTT
>KV011163.1:62606-77642 GCA_001598015.1 Dorcoceras hygrometricum | reverse complement strand
TTGAGCATGTCGACCATTTGAGGACAGTACTTCAAGTTTTGAAGAATAAGCAGTTATTTGATAAATTTAGCAAGTGTGACTTTTGGTTGGAGAAATTAGCATTCTTAGGTCATATTATATCGAAGGATGAATTAGAAGTTGACCCAGCTAAGGTAGAAGCTGTTCGTGACTGGCCGATACCAAGATCTGTTTCAGAGATAAGGAGTTTCTTGGGTTTAGCTGGATATTATAGGCTATTTATCCAAGAATTTTCTAAGATAGCTGTTCCCTTGACCTCGCTGACAAGAAAGCTGGTTTAGTATGAATGGACTCCAGAATGTCAAATCAGGTTTGACAAGTTGAAGCAAGCGCTGATAGAAGCCCCTGTGCTAATCATGCTATCCGATCAAGGAAAGTTTGTCATCTATACATATGCGTCTAAGATGGGTCTAGGTGATGTACTGATGCAGGACCATAGAGTGATATCCTATGCTTCCAGACAAATTAAGGATCATGAGAAGAATTATCCTACGCATGACTTAGAACTGGCAGCTGTAGTTTTTGCCCTTAAGATTGGGAGACATTATATCTATGGGGAGAAGTGTGAAATATTCACTGACCATAAGAGTCTCAAGTACTTCTTTACCCAGAAGGAACTGAATATGAGGCAGAGGAGATGGTTAGAGCTGGTAAAGGATTACGATTGCACAATCAGCTATCACCCGGGAAAAGCCAATGTTGTGGCAGATGCCTTGAGTAGGCAATCTGTTGGATTAGCTCAGCTCTTGTCCAGAGACCATTGGCGTATGATATTGAGAAATCTGAAATAGAAGTAGTGCCTAGTGGTAGTACTATGGTTTTGGCATATCTCTCCATAAGGTCAAATCTGATAGATCATATTCGAGAGGGACAACCCAAAGATGAGCAACTTCAGAAATGGGTTAAGCAAGATAGAGAGAGAGGCAGCAACCTCTACTAATCATATATCTGGGAAGAATCTGGGTGCCCCAAGTAGACACCTTGAGATCAGTTTTCATGACAGAGGCCCATACAGCCCCATATTCTGTACATCTGGGGAGTACTAAAATGTATAAAGATCTCCAGAAATTGTATTGGTGGCCAGGAATGAAGCGAGACATTTCCAGATTTGTCTCTGAGTGTTTGACTTGTCAGTTAGTGAAAGCTGAACACCATCAGCAAGATTATTGAATCCACTGCCTATTCCTGAATGGAAGTGGGAATGTATAGCTATGGATTTTGTAGTTGGTCTACCCAAGACTGTACAAGGATATAACTCTATTTGGGTTATAATAGACAGACTCACTAAGTCTGCTCACTTCTTACCAGTTAAGACAACATACGACGTGAGAAGGTATGCAGATTTGTATGTAAAGGAAATAGTGAGGCTGCATGGTGTTCCAGTTTCCATAGTATCGGATACAGATTCGAAGTTCACATCAGCTTTCTGGAAAAGTTTGCATAGAGCTTTGGGTACGAAGCTGAATTTTAGCATAGCCTTTCACCCCCATACAGATGGACAATCTGAAAGGGTGATTCAGATTTTAGAAGATTTGCTTAGAGCATGTATTGTGGATTTTTCAGAAGGTTGGGATTTAAAGTTACCATTAGTAGTTGCATACAATAACATGTTCCAAGCATCTATCCAGATGGCTCCATATGAAGCTCTCTATGGCCGCAAATGTAGGACACCACTTCACTGGGATGAAATTGGTGAGAGAGTTGGTTTGAGACCAGATCTAGTGGAGCAAACAGCAGAAGCTGTTAGAAAGATAAGATAGCGGATGAAAGCTTCTCAAAGCAGACAGAAGAGTTATGCAGATAATAGGAGAAGAGAGCTGAATTTTGAAATCGGCGATCATGTATTTCTGAGAATTGCTCCAATGAAAGGAGTAATGCGTTTTGGGAAGAAAGGAAAGCTTGAGTCCAAGATATATCGGACCTTATGAGATTCTAGAAAGAATAGGAGCGCTAGCTTATCGTTTAGCACTGCCCCCGCAGCTGTCAGCAGTGCATAGCGTTTTTCATGTTTCAGCTTTGAGGAAGTATATCTCTACCCTTTCGATCATGAGTTTACTGAGAATTGACTCCAATGAAAGGAGTAATGACGTTTTGGGAAGAAGGAAAGTTGAGCCCAAGATATATTGGACCATATGAGATTTTAGAATGAATTGAAACGCTAGCTTATCGTTTAGCACTGCCCCCACAGCTGTCAGCAGTGCATAGCGTTTTTCATGTTTCCGCTTTGAGGAAGTATATTCCTAACCCTTCGCATGTGCTAAGCCATGAGCCAATCCAGTTAGCACCAGATTTAAGTTACGAAGAGAGACCAGAGAGGATTCTTCTTCGAGAAGTTAGAAAGCTAAGAAATCGTAGTATTCCTATGGTTAAGATACAATGGTCTAACCAATCTGAGCGAGAAGCTACGTGGGAGACAGAAGCTGATATGCTTAACCTTTATCCATATCTATTTGGTAAGTAAATTTTGAGGACGAAATTTCAATAAGGAGGGTAGAGTTGCAACGCCCCAAAATCCATAGGACCACATATTTGAATTTTATTTATTTCAAGGGTCAAAATGACAATTTAAATGTTAGAATAAGATATATTATGAAAGCTGATTATATTAATTTCAGAAATGAGGTACGACGCAGCAAGTTCCAGCAGATGTCACTCCAAGCGCAATACATGAACAGATTTTAGAAATCAGTTGAAAATAATTTTAAGGAGAAAAAAATGGTTTCTTTTAAGAAATATTTGGTAGATTTGCAAACTAATATATTGAGAGGGAAATTTATTAAAATTCATAACTTTAGGTAAGGTGTGTCATGCTTGATGATTACACCTCACCTGACACTAATCCCTCCCATACAAATACTTGTTTTGAAGGAAAAGTTCATTTTCACTTGAAAAAGAAAACTCTTTTGTGTTCTCTCAAATATTTCCAAAGAAGCTCGTTGTGATTGCTTGAGGAGGAGGAACTCTGCAGGAATCAACTTACATGAACAGATTTTAGAAATCAGTTGAAAATAATTTTAAGGAGAAAAAAATGGTTTCTTTTAAGAAGTATTTGGTAGATTTGCAAACTAATATATTGAGAGGGAAATTTATTAAAATTCATAACTTTAGGTAAGATGTGTCATGCTTGATGATTACACCTCACCTGCCACTAATCCCTCCCATACAAATACTTGTTTTGAAGGAAAAGTTCATTTTCACTTGAAAAAGAAAACTCTTTTGTGTTCTCTCAAAATATTTCCAAAGAAGCTCGTTGTGATTGCTTGAGGAGGAGGAACTCTGCAGGAATCAATTGCCGTTGTAAAGCTCAGTTCAAAGGCAAGTAAAAGCTGATCCTTTGCTACACCATTTGAAGCATATATTGATTTTTGTCATTTTATGGATCTGCTTGCCTGTATGTTTAAGTTTATGTTTAAGAAGATTACGAATGATCAAGAAAAGAAAGATTGGGGTTCAAAGATATGTTTTCTTCTTCCAAAGTTTTCCATAATGTTTTAAGAAAGATTGAGGATGTTTAAAAGTACTGAGGAGTTCAGATTTGAGTCACGTATGTTCATGAATGTTCTTCTTTCTGGTGAATGGGTAACATCTGAACTTGACTCTATGTAATCGGAGATGCTAGTCGAATCAAAAACTAAGTCTGGTTTGATAGGTGGAACTGGTATCGTATATGTCGTTCGTGATGTTGCAGCGCTAAGTTCTTATTCAGACTTTGTTTCCTATGTTAGCGACTAAATTTCGTATTTAAATCAGAAGTTTTCATTTCAGATTCGTGTTTTCGCTACGCATCCGAGTTTGGTCAGATTTCACATTATTTATCACTTCACTGTTGAGTCGATTACGATTATTCATTGACATCTGAGTTGACCAACCTAGTTGCGTTGACATCTGAGTTGACCAACGACATCTGTTTCTTTTCCAAACACTATTTCTGTGGTGACATCTGTTGCCCGCTATCACTACAGTTCCATAGTCAAATTTGTTTCATTGTTAGCGATGTATTTTCATAGTCAGATCTGTTTCACGCTAACGGTACTGTTCCTTGTCACATCTGCTCGACGTCACGCTCCACCTGAGAAATCTGTTTTGCTTTCCAGTACAGTTTCCTTTAGAGAAATCTGTTCGCAATTCAGCGATCACTTTCCAGTAGTCAAATCTGATACTCAGTAAGTTTTAAAATGGGAAGCAAGTTTTAAAAGAAGTGAACCCTGGTAATTTTCAAAGGAGATTCAAAAGAAGATTTCAATAGATAAGAGTTTAAAGGAATAAAAGTTTATTTTTAAGGATTTATGGCATAGATAATAGACGGTCATAACGGAAGGGTGAGCAGCTGTCCAAATGTCAGTTGCCTTTTCATAAAGGAAGGGTGAGCAGTTGTCCAGATGTCGATTGCCCCTTCACAATGAGCTATATGCTAGAACTGATATCAGAAGTCATTTGATCAAGTGCATAACGGACCTAAGGAGAGCTTTTAAGCCATAAATCATAAAGTGCAAGAAATTAAATGAAGGGATCTGGGTTATTGTCCCCGCATCCAAGCTATGAAAGAAAGTTTTAAGAAAATTTACGAAAGAATGTTTAGGTTTAAATGAAGTTCCTTTAAACTCAGTTATGTAAATGTTCAGATGTTTGCCTGCGTTAAATGACTTTGTTATTACTCAAATTTTACTTGCTGAGCCCCTAGGCTCATTAGCTTTTAAAATGGTGCAGGTGAGACAGTTAAGGGTCAAGCGGAAGGTGGAAGCTGAGACAGCTGGGTAGTCAAGTGTTTATCTATGGACAGCGTTTTCCGTGTCTTAGATGTTGTGGTCTTTATCGTAGACATCTGTATTAGATCTATTGCAACAGTAGTAAATTTATATATAATTTCAGATGTTGAATATCGCATTTGCAGTATACATGTGAAATCTGTTTTCCGCAAATTTTTAGTACTAGGCGCCGAATGTGTGTATGTCAGCTTTGTGTTTGTGTTTCGAAATTTTTCTAAGTTATAAGAAATACAGCTTATAACAAATTGCCATTCAGTCCTTCTTTTTATTTTAAAATTCTATTTTACCCCAAATCCGTGACCCCGTGGGTTCGGGTGTCACACCATCGGTGTTCTAGCAGGAAGAATCACCAAAGTACTGAATTGTTCAAGTATCTTTTCAACATAATGGGTTTGTGATAGCACAATACCATCTGATGTTCTAGAGATCTTGATCCATAGTATGACATCACACATACCCAAATCTTTGGTGTCGAAATGTTTTTGCAACATTTTCTTTGTATTATTAATCAAATTATGATTATTTCCCATGATTAGCATGTCATCCTCGTAAAGGAACACAATTACGTACGAACTTGCCGTACCTTTGATGTACACACATTTTTCACTTTCGTTGATCTTGAATCCATTTGACTTCATCATAGAGTCAAACTTTTCATGCCACTGTTTTGGCGTTTGTTTTAGTCCATATAGTGACTTAACAAGTTTACATAATTTCTTTTCTTGTCCAGGTACAACAAACCCTTCGGATTGTTCCATATAAGTTTATTCATCGAGTTCTCCACTCAAAAATATAATCTTTACATCCATTTGATGAATCTCAAGGTCATGCAAAGCTGCAATGGCGATGAGAACACGAATGGATGTAAGCCTGGTGACTGGAGAATACGTGTCGAAGAAGTCATATTCTTTCTTTTGTCTAAACCCTTTAGCAATCAAACGAGCCTTGTACTTGTCTATAGATATATCTTCTTTATATTTCCTTTTAAGGATCCATTTACATCCTAAAGAGTTGTAGCCCGGGGGAATATCAGTTAACTCACAGGTATGGTTATGCATGATGGAATATATTTCATCTTGTATAGCTTCTTTCCAGAAAGGTGCTTCCGTATTAGACAAGGATTCCTGAATGGTTCGAGGTTCATCATCTAACATATATGTTAAGAACTCATAACCAAAGGAGTTCTCAGTCCTTGTTCTTTTACTGCGTTTAGGTCCATCATTTGGTTCGGAGGATTCAATCGTTGTTTCATATGGTCTCTTGGTAGAGACTTCTTTATTTTCTTTACATGGAATGTTGCATTCAAAGAATAAAGCATTCCTTAATTCCATGATTTTTCTCTCACTAATATCAGAAATTTCTGATTTGTGAACCAATAAGAGATATGCATTGCTATTGTGTGCATATCTTATAAACACGCAGTCAACTGTTTTAGGGCCTATCTTTTTTTGCTTTAACTTAGGTATTTCTACTTTTTCCAAGAACCCCCACAATTTAAGGTATTTGTAAGATGGCTTTCGATCCTTCCATAACTCATAGGGAGTTCATATTTACCTTTGTGTGGTATCTTGTTAAATATATATATGATTTGCAGACAACACTGCTTCCCCCTACAGGTTATGAGGTAAGCTAGAATTTGCAAAGCATTCATCATCTCTTTTATAGCTCAACTTTGCATTCTGCAACCCCATTATATTGGGGTTAGTATGGTGTTGTGGTTTGATGAATTACACCAGAGTTTGAACAAAATTCTTCAAACGGAGAGACATATTCTCCACCTCTATCACTTCGAATCATCTTGATTTTGGATGTCAATGGATTCTCAACTTCATTATTATAAATTTTTTAACTCTTATATTGCTTCATCCTTATTTCTCAATAAGTAGACATAGCAATATCTCGTGCAATCATCGATAAATGATATGAAATACTTTTTGCCACCTTGAGTTTGCACGAGTTTTGAATCACATATATCGGTGTGAATTAACTCAAGTGGCTTGTATTTCTTGTTACGGAATAGAATGGAGCCTTATCCAATTTCATCACAAATCTCACATTTTTTCTTGTGGATTTCTTTTAAATGCATGTAATGCATTTAAGTTAACTAGTCTTAACGTGTTGAAATTGACATGTCTTAAACATTCATGCCACAAATTGAAACTTTCAATAAAGTAAGCAGAATTTTTAACTTTATTCTTCGCCTCAGGGCCGATAACATTCATTACATTCAGCTTAAAGAGTCCATTATCTAGGTACCATTTGCCTAAAAACATTCCGTTTTTAGTAAGTACAAACTTGTCAAATACAAGCCTAAAACTGGCTTTCCTCCGTAGGGATCTAGAAACTAAGTTCTTGCGAATGTACGGCACGTGCAGTATATTCTTCAACTTCATTTCCTTTCCGGATGTCATCTTGAGTACCACGTTCCCCATTCCCACGACATCAGATGTCATGGAATTGCCCATCTAGAGTTTCCCATCACCGACAGTAGTGTAGGACAAGAAACATCCCCTTTTCTAAACATATATGACTAGTGGCGCCGTTGTCGATCCACCATTCCCTCGGGTTATCCACCAAGTTGGCTTCAAACACGACAACACGTAAGTCAAGTTCCGAAAGGTCGATTGGTACACTCCGATCTTGGACATTGTTCGCTTGGATCGTTCTTTGACCTTTGTTCTTTTTCGAAATACAACAGTTGTAAGGACTATAATTTATAAAAAGTTATTTATCGATGTAACTGTTAGAGTAGGTGCCCAACTAGTCAACTTGTGACATGTGGGTTCTTGTTGACTCTAAGTAAAACGATCTTTATTTATGAAATTTGTATTCTTTTATGGCATTATTTATCTTCATTATTATGATTACAATTGTTGGATAAAGACCTTGAATTACTATAGTGTATGTTAGATATGATAATGGATTTGATGGCTATCATGAAACACATCTAATAGTCACTGTATATCCTAAACCTGTTCCTAGTCTATTGGGCCGTCCAAAAGAGGATAAGGACCGTCCGAGCTTGAGACTAGCATCTGTAATGTGAAGTACCACGTTTCATTTGTAGGGAACATAGTGATGTTCTGAGCATGCATATGCATAGTGACCTGGTGATCTATCAAACTACCCTCGTTCGGACTTTTCAAGTGGTTACCATTTGTCGAGTGGATTAAGTCCGAGGTCTTGGTTGTACAGATTAGTCCTTATTACTCTGTCAGGCCCGGTGCGCTAATACATCGATTAAACACAATTAATGCGGAAGCAACAAAATCATGGGCTAAAAGTTTCGTTTTGGGCCTGAATAATAATCAATTATTCAAAATACAAGCATACTTTGAACTCAAAATCCAATTATCATCCTCACAATCAAGTATGCTAAATACAACAACATAGATCCCCCAAATACATTATCACTCAGGGCATCCCCTGATTCAATACATAATATACTAACTGGGACTCAACTATGCAGATATCATCATCATCCTGCGATCTTCAGGTACGACGACTCAGCCGACCATCACAGGGTAGTGGTATTCAGGCACGACGACTCAGCCGACCACCACAATAGCAACGTTGGACCCTTCAGGCACGACGGCTCAGCCGGCCGATCACAACGCGCAAAGGAATTCAGCTCACAAGGGAATCAGGCTCAATATGTATGCGTGAATGCACAGTAGACTCATGCTTAAATCAATGCATATAACTCACACGCACACAAAACAGATTATAGCAAATAATCAACACACAGACCACAACAAATCAACACGAGAGAAATATCCGAAAGCTGATATCAAAGCTGCTAAATCTAGCTCAATTCATACCTCAGATCTCAGTATGCCTACTACCTCAGCAGATCTCGTAGAAACACGCTACAATAGCAGCTTACTCAATCTGTTGCTCTATCAGTTCGCTATAAATTCAATGAAAGATGCCTAAAAGCCCAAATCTGTCAAGACATCTAACCAATTAGCTCAAATCTGAGCTCATACAGCTTAATGCCTACGGTCGAGAAGCTCATCTCAGCCAAGACTACACAGCGTAGGACCAACCAGCTTAATTCGAAGCTAGAAATGAGAAGAATTCACTTACCCAAAGCTGCTAAGGCACAGAAGAACCACTGGTCAACAATCGCGAAGATATTCGAACTTTGCAACTACTTCTCGCTCCTTCAATTCGTCGATTCAAGTCTCCAAACTGGTACCAATCCAAAGGTCTAGAGGAAACGAGCTCAGTGCCACCAATATTGCTCCAAACAGCGACGAAAAAGACGGCAATTTCAAGAAATAGGGTTCGGGTGAACAGTACCAATCGAGGGTTCTCGGGGAAGAAGATAAGAGAATATAAGGTTCTAAAAATACTCTAAGTGTTAATCGATACTATATTTAAATCCCCAAGTCAAAGCTACAGTGAAAGTCAATCACCGACAAATTCAGATCTCGGCGCTATTCAAACCTTAGCGCTAACTCAGATCTGACTCCGCTGTCTCAGATCTGCCTTCGCTACGCTAAACACGCGCTACCTATCAAAACGGCGTCTCATAGGAGTTCCTGTTCCCTAATGCTAAACGAGGTCGCGCGGCGTACAAATTTGAAATAGATCTCACGCACTAAGACCCGCTAACTCCTCCAGATTTGACCAAATCTGAAATCATTAAACCGCACCGGTCTACCCAACTCACAAATCGGACCGGTTCACACAGTACCGCTGACCAACACTTGACTTCTCTTCGCTAACCAAATCTGTTTCCTCTCGGAACGCCAGATCTGACTAGCACCCAAAACGTCACCGTCTCTCATATACTCCAAACAACATCGTTTTACTTCCTATTTAAAGCAACTTACTCAAACACACGAGGGACATCTCAAATCTGATTCTCTCTAAATCAAACGTACGCGATATCAATTTAAATCATTCCCGATAGAGACCAACAACTCAAATCTGATCTGTTCTACCTCAAATCCGAATCTCACCAACATATTTGACCAAAACTCTCAAATCTGAAAACCAGAAAGTTAACTTCTCTTTTAACTAATCTTCGCCCAAATCTGATTAGATACTTAATCACTAAATACCCAATTTCTAGTCCTCACATTCTCCCCAACTAGAAATGGATTTCGTCCTCGAAACCAACTTGCAGCAACAGACCAGAATCAAGACAACACCAGAAAAACTGTTAAAACTAACACAAACCATCTGCCCAGCATAACTCAATGCTTAAAAGAAACCAAAATCAAGGCACAAACCACACAAAACACAAATTTGCAAGCCAGAAATTACCTGAACATATTACTGTCAACGCTCAAATAGATCTGGCCACTCTTGTCTCATCTTTTCCTCAACTTCCCAGGTAGCTTCCTCTCTACCGTGCATGCTCCATTGGACCATCACCAACGGAATAGTCTTATTCCTCAACTGCTTCTCCTTTCTATCCAGAATCTGCACTGGATATTCAACATAACTCAGGGTTTAATCCAGCTCCACTTCATCAGTTCTCAACACATGGGACGGATCTGGTTCATATTTCCTCAACATTGACACATGAAACACATCATGCATCACTGCTAACTCAGCAGGCAATCTTAATCTGTAAGCCAATGACCCAATCCTCTCAACAATCTCAAACGGACCAACAAATCTGGGAGCTAAATTACCCTTAAGTCTGAATCTCATCACGCTCTTGAAAGGAGAAACCTTCAGAAATACTCGATCGCCAACCTGAAACTCCAAAGGTCTGCGTCTCTTGTTCGCATAACTGGCATGACGATCTTGTGCAGCTTTCATACTACTCCGAATCAACTCAATCTGATCTTTCATATGCTGCACAAACTCAGGAGTAGATAACTGTTTCTCACCAATCTCTTCCCAACAGATTGGAGATCTACACTTTCGACCATACAAAGCCTCAAATGGTTCCATCCCAATAGTCATCTGGTAGCTGTTATAAGAAAATTCAACCAAGGATAAAGAATCCTGCCAGCCACCGCTGAAATCCAACACCACTTCTCGCAGCATATCCTCTAAAATCTGAACGGTCCTCTCAGATTGGCCATCTGTCTGCGGGTGATAGGCTGTACTCATAGCCAATCTCAAACCCATAGCTTCTAGCAAACTCTTCCAAAGTCGGGAAGTAAATCTTGGATCTCTATCGGATACTATCAAAACCGGCACTCGATGCATCTAACCACATGGTTGATATACAACTTCGCCATCTTCTTCATCGAACACCTCACGTCATAAGGAATGAAATGGGCTGACTTTGAAAGCCTGTCAAAAACCACCCAAATCGCATCACATCCCCTATTTGATCGAGGTAAGTGCGTCACAAAATCCATGGCGATGTGCTCCCAATTCCGTTGAGGAACTTCTAAATTCTGTAGCAATCCACTAGGTCTCATCCTCTCGACCTTGACCCGTTGACATTTCAAACACCGTGCTACAAATCTCGAAATATCATTCCTCATGCCTTTCCACCAGAAATGCGACTTCAAGGCATGGTACATCTTCTTATCGCCCGGATGCACACTGTAACGACTACAATGGGCCTCGTTCAAGATGGTTTCCTTCAAATCTATCAGATTTGGAACAACCAATCTACCACGAAATCTCAAACATCCATCAGAAGCAACGGCAAAATCTTCTAACCGACCATTCTGGGTCTTAATCTTCAACTCATGAATATATGGATCAGTTCTATGAGCTGCTCTAATGTCTGCAACAATCTCTGGTTCAACCTGAATAGAAGAAACCACAAAGTACTGATCACTTGGCTGAAAATGCCATCCATAAGTCCCCAAATCCTCATGTACTTTGGATAAGCTCATCGACGTTAACATCGCAGACTGGGCTTTCCTACTCACAGCATCGACAACTAAGTTCATCCGCCCAGGCTGACACTAAATCTCACAGTCGAAGTCTTTCAGCAACTCCATCCAATGACGTTGCCTCATATTCAGATCTTACTGAGTGAAGATATACTTCAAACTCTTGTGGTCGGAGTACACCACAAATTGCTCACCATACAAAGTGACGCCAAATCTTCAACGCAAACACGATGGCGGCCAACTCTAGGTCATGAACTGGGTATCTTGTCTCGTGGGGCTTCAACTGTCAAGACTCATAGGCTATCACACATCCGTTCTACATCAGAACACAACCCAATCCATTCAGAGAAGCATCAGAGCAAACCACAAATCCTACAGAACCCGAAGGCAAAGCTAACACAAGAGCAGTAGTAAACTTCTCCTTAAACAACTGGAAACTCGACTCACACTCATCAGTCCAAACAAATTTCCTATCTTTCTGGGTCAACTGGGTCATCGGCCTGGCTATCGAAGAGAACTTCTCAATGAAACGTCTATAATAGCCAGCCAACCCCAAGAAACTACGGATCTCAGAAACATTCATAGGTCGCTCCCAGTTAAGAACTGCTTCGACCTTACTAGGATCCATCGAAATACCTTGAGCAGATATGACATGACCCAAGAATATCACTCTATCCAGCCAGAATTCACACTTGCTGAACTTCGCATATAGCTATGAGTCTCTCAGTTTCTGCAAAACCATCTCAAGTGCGCTTTATGCTCTCTATAGCTCCTCGAATACACCAGGATGTCATCTATGAAGACAATCACAAAACGATCAATATACTCACTGAAGATGCGATTCATCAAATCCATGAAGACAACAGGAGCATTCGTCAATCCGAAGGGCATCACCAAAAACTCCTAATGCCCATTTCTCGTCCTGAAAGCCGTCTTCGCCACATCTGCGTCTCTAATCCTCAACCGATGATAACCAGATCGTAGATCGATCTTAGAGTATACTGCAGTGTTAGAGTAGATGCCCAACTAGCCAACTTGTGGCGTGTGGGTTTATAGACTCTTGTATGTTGGTCGTGGACCGGATTGGCGATATCTACCGCAGTCTACCGAGAAGAGCCGACGTTATTGTAACTACGGTTGGAGCCAGGCACAAGTGCCAGCAAGATAATCGTCTAAACATCCTATGAATGTCGTAGTTTGTTTTGAATTTTTCGTATTGATCGTCTCCCGGCTGTATATTCTATGTTCTTCCGTTGCCTCGCCGGGGGGCGGATCCGGATCCCCAACATGCAGATCCCTGCAACTGATCGAACAAGTCATCAATCCTCGGCAATGAATACTTGTTCTTAATCATCGCTTTATTCAGCTGCCTAAAATCCACACACATCCTCATAGATCCATCCTTATTTTTCATGAAAATAATCTGAGCTCCCCAAGGTGACATACTCGGTCTAATGAAGCCTTTCTCTAGAAGATCACGTAACTGCTCTTTGTGTTCCCTCAACTCAGTTGGCGCTAATCGATAAGGAGCTCTCGAAATCGGGGCTGTCCCTGGCACCAACTCAATACTGAAGTCAATCTCTAGTCTTGGAGGGAATCCAGGAATCTCATCCGGAAACACGTCAAGGAACTCTCGAGCAATAGGGACATCGCTCAACTCCATCCGAGATACTTGGGAAACATCCAAGGCATAGATCATAAACCCTGAATTCTATAGCGACAACAGGCTGAACATCTCCATGACAAGACACTAGCGGGATCTTCGATTGCGAATCAGCACCGTTAGAAATCCCACTTTTCCCCAAGTTCAGGCCTAAATCTCACTACACCATGGAAACAATCAACTGTCGCTCTATAGCTGGACAACACATCCATTCCCAAGATACAGTCAAAATCTCTAATCTCCAAAATAATCAGACTAGTCACCAACACATTTTCATCAAACCTAATCAGACAATCCACTACCACCTCACGGGACAACAACCACACACCAGCAGGAGTAGAAACAGATACAACATCACACAATGGGGTAGAACTCAACCCACTCATGCACAAACAAAGCAGATATGAAGGAGTGTGATCCCTATATAAAACAAAACTCGTGCATGAAAATAAAAGATAGCATAACTACCAATAACTCCTCCAGGTATCTCTTCAGCCTGCTCCCTCGTCAAGACGTTCACCTGGGCCTGATGTGGTCCCGAAAACTGAGGTCTCGAAGGTCCTCCGAACCTAGATGGTTCTCGTGGTTGGAAACCTGATCGTTGGGACTGAGCAAAAGGTTGCGGTCTCTACGAAGAACCACCAGCTGAACCTTGCTGCGACAAAGACTATCCTCCAGCTGGACACACTCTAGCAAAATGACCCGGCTGCCCACAATTATGGCAAAGACCCTGAACTCCATGACACTGCGAAGTCATATGACGACCTCCACACTGTCCACAAGTCACTCCTCCTCCAGAGCCACTGCCACCAGAACTAATAGAATCGGAAGAACTCGAGTTCGATCGTCTCTTGAATTGTTTTCCTCGGGGCTTGAACCTCTGACGATTTGACTGCTGCGGCACCTGAGGAGTTTGAAAAGAAGGAATCACTTCTGGCGTAGGTGGAAACTACGTCCAGTTGTCGGCTGAACCTGATTCTGTGCTTCCATCAGACTCTCCTCAATATCCACCGCTCTATCCACGGCTTCAGCATAAGTCTCAGGGGAACTAGCTAACACCATGCGGAACAACTCAGGCCTCAACCTTCTCAGAAACTTGTTCCCCTTTGTCCTCTCCTGGTTTGCAATATGGGGAACATACGACAACAGCGAAGAAAACTGCCTGGTATACTCGGCCACCCTCAAGATCCCTTGATTCAGGTTGTCGAACTCCCGCTCACGGTTATTGTAGAAAGACTCAGGGGTATACTCCTGTCAAAAAGCTGCACAGAAGCTCTCCCAAGAAATCAAAGTTCCAGTTGTTAGAGTAGATGCCCAACTAGCCAACTTGTGGCGTGTGGGTTTTATTTACTCTTTGTATAACGATATTTATTTATGAAATTTGTATTCTTTATATGGCATTATTTATCTTCGTTATTTGTTTATAATGTTAACAATTGTGTTGGATAAAGACCTAGAATGCACCATAGTGTATGTTAGGTGTGATAGTGGATATGATGGCTATCATGAAACACATCTAATAGTCACTGTGTATTCTAAACTCGTTCCTAGTCGATTGGGCCGTCAAAATGAGGATAAGACCGCCCGAGCTTGAGACTAGCATCTGCGATGTGAAGTACCACGTTTCATTGGTAGGGAACATTGTGATGTTCTGAGCATGCAGATGGATAGTGACCTGGTGATCTATCGAACTACCCTCGTTCGGACTTTCCAAGTGGTTACCATTTTCGAGTGGATAAGTCCGAGGTCTTGGTTGTAATGATTAGTC
>KV011163.1:12611-23709 GCA_001598015.1 Dorcoceras hygrometricum | reverse complement strand
AAGACACGGCTATACCGAGGTCCCCGACCAGCTCGACCCCCCTCCTGCTAAACCCGAAGGCACATAGGAGGTCCTCCTGGATAAGCTCGGGAGCATTATAACTCTTCTCACGCATGGCGTCGAGGAAGGAGGTCAAGTTCGGGGACCGCTCGGGGGTTCGGGGAGTTAAAGTAAATATGTTGTCCCTCCAGGACATATCGCACTTCCACGGGTCTCGTTTTCTATCAACCCGCCTCACGAAGAAAAACCGGCTCATCCATCCCTTATGGGAGCTCGGGTTTCCCTTAATAAATGCATGGTCCCCCTTGTGGGACAAATAGAATTTCCCCGGGCCCAACCGTTTGATTTTAATGAGCTGCATAAGAACGTAGGGGACCAGAGGCAGGTTGTGGTATCTGAGGAGGATAGCCAAAGAAAGGAGAAAACTGTACGAGTTGGGGGCTAGTTGACTTGGACTTATCTTGATATGCTGGAAGAGATCAGCTATAGACCTTGGGAGGGGGAATCGGAGACCCATCTCCAGTTGATTGATATAAAAAGAATGGAAGCCCCGAGGAGGACGATTAGCCCTCTCATTGAGGCCTGGAATCATGACCTCGAAACTATCGGACATCCCCCCTTTCTCCTTGATGAAGGAGATGTCCGAGGACCTCAGATTGGAGGATTTCTCCTCGTACCAGGGAGGCTGTGAGGAACCCAGCTCGGCCTGGTCGGGGAGCCAGGGTTCCTTAGTCTCGGGACTAACAGGGACACTATCTATCGATGCGGCAGTACTACTCACGGGAGTAATAGAGGGAGAAAACATTGTCTGTGATTAGTGAGAACTTACAAGGGGAGGAGAAATAGGTCGGAAGAACAAGTCCTGTGCTCGAGAGTGAGAGGAAATTTTCGCAGGGTAACGACGCTGGGAAGGTGGAAAGTGAGAAATGAGCCTCCAAGGTCGCGTATTTATAAGGAAGGGAGGAATGATCTTGGCCGTCCAATTTCACCTCTTTCAACGGCCCAGATCACCTCGGGAAGCTCAAAGGTCGCATCGGACGCCAGCGTACTCTGCTCGAGCGTCAGGCTACGCGTCAGGCTATTTCCATCTCGACCGCTCGCTCTGATCTTATCAACGACTGAGATCTGTGTTCGCGCGGATCGTGGTTTTCTCCCAAAAGCACAATCCGACCTCAATCTCATCGTACATGTGTCCCCTTATCAACGGTCGTGGAATAGCATCACGAGGATCGTGTTTTTCTGCAATATGGTGGGTTTTCACCTCGGGTCCCGATGACAGGTATATTTCCTCCTATACTTCAATTCTTCGTCTAGGACTAACGACGGGGATACTTCTTATGCACCCCATTAGTAGCTCGGGACCCGAGGACTGAGCATCGATCCTACCTGCATCATCAAGGGCGAAAGCAATCAAGAGGCACGCATAGAGCTCGGCGCTCGGGGTTTTGACCGAGGCCTTGCCACGCGCTCGGAAATCGCCCGAGCTCCTTCGTTATGGAGAAGACGCTTATAACCTGAGGAGACAACCTAAGTTCAAGGCGTCTCCCGAGGACCCCCAGCCCGACGTGTTAAAGCACTTCCGTGAAAGGCGGAGAACGTGGGCCGGATTATGCGGAAGTGGTATCTGAGGAAGATAGCCAAAGAAAGGAGAAAACAGTACGAGTTGGGGGCTAGTTGACTTGGACTTATCTTGATATGCTGGCAGAGATCGGCTATAAACCTCGGGAGGGGGAATCGAAGACCCATCTCCAGTTGATTGATATAAAAAGAATGGAAGCCCCGAGGAGGACGATGAGCCCTCTCATTGAGGCCCGGAATCATGACCTCGAAACTATCGGACATCCCCCCTTCTCCTTGATGAAGGAGATGTCCGAGGACCTCAGATTGGAGGATTTCTCCTCGTACCAGGGAGGCTGTGAGGAACCCAGCTCGGCCTGGTCGGGGATCCAGGGTTCCTTAGTCTCGGGACTAACAGGGACACTATCTATCGATGCGGCAGTACTACTCACGGGAGTAGTAGAGGGAGAAGACATTGTCTGTGATTAGTGAGAACTTACAAGGGGAGGAGAAAGAGGTTGGAAGAACAAGTCCTGTGCTCGAGAGTGAGAGGAAATTTGCGCAGGGTAACGACGCTGGGAAGGTGGAAAGTGAGAAATGAGCCTCCAAGGTCGCGTATTTATAAGGAAGGGAGGAATGATCTTGGCCGTCCAATTTCACCTCTTTCAACGGCCCAGATCACCTCGGGAAGCTCAAAGATCGCATCGGACGCCAGCCTACTCTGTTCGAGCGTCAGGCTACGCGTCAGGCTATTTCCATCTCGACCGTTCGCTCTGATCTTATCAACGGCTGAGATCAGTTTTCGCGCGGATCGTGGTTTTCTCCCAAAAGCACAATCCGACCTCAATCTCATCGTACACGTGTCCCCTTATCAACGGTCGTGGAATAGCATCACGAGGATCGTGTTTTTCTTCAATATGGTGGGTTTTCACCTCGGGTCCCGATGACAGGTATATTTCCTCCTATACTTCAATTCTTCGTCTAGGACTAACGACGGGGTATACTCCTGATGCCCCCATTAGTAGCTCGGGACCCGAGGACTGAGCATCGATCCTACCTGCATCATCAAGGGCAAAGCAATCAAGAAGGCACGCATAGAGCTCGGCGCTCGGGTTTTAACCGAGGCCTTGCCACGCGCTCGGGAATCGCCCGAGCTCCTTCGTTATGGAGAAGAGCTTATAAACTGAGGAGACAACCTAAGTTCAAGGCGTCTCCCGAGGACCCCAGCCCGACGTGTTAAAGCACTTCCGCGAAAGGCGGAGAACGTGGGCCGGACTATGCGGAAGACGTGCGCACGACCTCACCCACGACAAAACGTGCAAGCGAATCGATTCATCTGCCTAAACCCTCTATAAATACCTCCCAGGTTTGCTCTCTCAGGATTATTCACTCATTATTGCACTCTCTCGCACACAGCTTATATTGCTCTCATTTTACTCTCGTGCACGGCTGACTTAAGCATCGGAAGGGGCTTCGTCGGACACATCTCCGGCGCCCTTTGACGAGTGTTCGTTGGTTGCAGGAATACGCACGCACTCTCCAATCCCCGACGTCCGACGTGCCCGAGGTCCTCGACGTGGTGACAGCTCGTCGGCTGAACTATTTGGCTACATCAGATAGTGTTCTTCGTTTATAAACTACAATAATATATCTTTTTTCATTGAATTTTGTAGCTACAAATTCACAAGAAACAAAGCATATTACATTCAGATGAAAATGATGGCGATACTATTGATGTCAATGGGGTAAATTTCTACTACATTTACGTTTTGTAAAATTTGGCGCTAATATAAAAATTATTGGATTATTTATTTATATTTCTCCTCGTCATATTTTGCAGGACACTGTAATGTCAAGGGATGACGAAATTTACGATTATTTCAAAGTTGAATCTAAACTAGTTAGTTTTCTTGGGAAGATGATATATACATATGTTTTAATTATGAGTAGCTCATAGATGTTTAATCTATTTTGTGGAAGATTACAATGAAATTGTAGTGATCTGAAAATACTACTCTTGGAAGCATCACTTATATTAAGATAGACAATGTTAGTCGGAAGTTCCATCTATTGGTTTTATTAGTGGGTGCAGACCATTTATATATTTCTTTATGGAACTATGAGACCATTATTTAACATATACATTATAATGGAACTTTGAAACAACTTCTTTAAGAACAAGTCTGTGATGCTCATGGTATGACATGTGGTGTTTGTAGTTAACATAATGAAGGAGTACATTGTGGTTCTTCCTATGATATTCATTATCTTACATGTGTTGTCTTCAACAATAATTACACTAGCGTTGACCAAATTCTAACTGTATATATCATCAATAGTGTTGGTTTCCCTACGAACCTTTATATTACGATTTGATAGGTAATACACGTTAGTTTGACATATTCATTTTCTACAATAGTCATGAATTTTTTGTCCATTTGACATTTTTTTTAATCACATCACCAACTTTGTCATTCACATATACATTCTCCTTCAAACATTTGCTACAACCAACTTTATCTTCATGTTTCTCCTTCAGCTTTCTCAACTTGGTCTCTAATATTCTAATATGTGAAATCATTTTATCCTCATTCGTCACCTTATTAACATGAAATGGAAAGATTGAATTCTAAAATACATTGGTTAGTTAAAATATTACAAATGCAGAATATTGGAACTACCAAATTACCAGAGCACCAGAGTCGTTGTCAGAACAAACAAACTTCTTCCCTTGGGATAATGGTTGTATCCAAACAATCTTGTCATAAAAAGAAAAATTTTAGTACACAATGGCACAAAGGAAAAAACAGTTAAAAATACCTCTAATATAATGTGACCTGACACTTGTAGTATTAATCGATTGCAATACTGATTCAACTCTTCTCACTTGAAAGGAATATATCTATCTTGCCACTTGAACAACCTTGGGAAACAATGTCTACAACGAGCTTTCCCGAGCATATATGCACATGTTCATAAACACAAGACAACAAATTTTAAATAAATAATATACAGTAAATAACCAAATACACAAATATTATTTAGTAGGTATATAAAAAATTCTCACCGGCATCCATCAACATATTGTTGCTCGAATCGTTAGAAAATCCTAAATGATCTCAAATGTCGTTCAACAAAAACCTTTGTGCAGCATCCCCAAGAATAGTCAAAGTAGGTATCCAACTCACCAAGGTAGGACCAAATAGACAGTGATGTATATGATTTGCTAGCTGAAAACAAAATACAATCGTGCACATACAAAATACAAAAACCTAACAAAGTCATCTACATTTTCATAGGACTCGTTATCAGCTAACTCAATATGTGTCGTGGATATGACATCTCTACAACCAATTGATCATTTTTCTTTGAAATATCGATCAAGAAAATTTGACCTCATATTAAGATCCAGATCCACAGGTTACCCAGCTTGAGACAACCCTAAAACAAGTGAAAATCAGTAGCTAGCAATGAAGCACACATTTATGTCGTCCCAAAAAAAAAAAAAGGACTAGTCAACTGCATTGAATCTTTTCATAATAAAATCAACTCTTGTACTAAAATACACTAATTCGGCATATCCAACCATTTTGTAAATGATGTATTTGAGATTCTTTGGAAAACGCTTATCACTAAGCTTTGATAATAATACATTCATCATATCTCTAAAAAAACGTCGAAGAAAAACATCCTTACTTACTCTTTCGATATCCCTCATCAATATCATCACTCCTTGTTTTTACAAGTCTTCGAAGCATAAAAAGCAAACAATCAATTAGATTAAGCATCAATCATCTTCATCATGATCATTTGTCCTTTTTTTCCTTGTCATATTTTGGATCATAAAAGCATATAATATTCTCAAAGTAAAAAATAACTCCAATGAAATTCACCAAAAACTCACTTCAAGAAATTTTATTATAGAAAAAAAATAACCTAGTAGTATATGGACAAATCATCACATAATAAGGACACTTCTAAAAATTCACATTACATCTACTATACATATATAAAAGGTATTGAGAGGAAAAAGTGTAGTGATATGATTTAAAATCTTTCTTATAGTTTTTCGACGGAGTCTCTCCACAATAGGCTATTCAAAAATATTTTAAATCACAATACAATCTTTTCCAACACAATGTCATATTTGAAAACATAACAATGTAAAAGCTTTCGAATAACTAAATCGTCTGAAATAGAGTATCCTTCAGATAAAATAAAGCTTACGGATAATATATATCATTCGGGTAAAGTAGATCTTCAAGATAAATTGTATCGTCAAAATAGATCTTCAGAATATATTATATTATCTTTATAAAATACATCTTTCAAATAATATAGGTCTTTCGGAACGACAGATCTTCCTGATAAAATATCCAGATAAAATACATTTTCAATATAACATTATATTTCAAATAAATTACACTCAGATAACATAGATTCTCCGGATAAACCCTTTTTGACGAATTTATCCTTCTTTAATATATATATTGCTCATGTGGTCAAGAGTTTTCATGTAGTACGAGTAAATTAAGATCAAGCGTTTACCACTATACCAAAAGCTATAGTTATTAGCAAGATGCAATTTTATTTTCTTATACGTGTGACATCGCGGAGTGCACCTATTTTATACGTTATGGTGGGTTGTTAGGCCCACGAATGGGAGGTGTGTATATAACTGCTGGTGTTGTCTTAAATCCTTCAAAATCAGTTTAGCCTTCCCCTACCACCGTCCATATCCTCGGTAGAAATAGTATTTACCAGTTAGATCTGACGTCACTTTTTACGGCTTACCTAACTTCAGATCAAGTGGTGTAACGTCAGCAGTTTAACGTACGAGAACTTTCCACGGGGGTCACTCATCCGAGTACTACTTTCACCCATGTACGCTTAATCTAACATAAATAATAAATTAATCTTACCTATAAAATACTTAATCTGTGATTCAATATACTTTATTCGATCATTTAAGTAGTTGAACTTTGTAAGAAAATAATATATATTGCTAAAGTGATCGAGATAGTCATCATATAATATGATTAAATGCTTGTTTTTAACTATACCTTTTTTGGACTATAGACATTTTATTTGTCGATTTGAGTACTGAACTTGGTAATCATATAATACTAAATATTCAAGTTTGATATGGGACTAAAATTAAAATTTAGATGGCGGTTAAATCTAGCAAAAACTTTTAACAGCCTCATTTCGTTATAATATAATTATAGCGAAATTTAACAAAGTATTTCTGGACACTTAATGTTAGTTCTTGCTCTTAGGGACACATAAATATGTTAAAATTATATTGTAACGCCCGATCCGAAAATTTTAAATAAATAAACTATGAAGCAAACTGAAATACCATAACTGATTCTAGACGGAATTGCAACTTTGTAAAAATTTTCAGATCGCACACTATTTAACAGATCGGTTGATATACATACGTATATAGATATGCGGAACTTATATATGTATATCAAAGGGAACGAATTCATCCAGGTTACATGGAATAAGCTTGAAGTAACCGGAATCGTTCAAAAACTGTGTCTAACAACAATTCAGATCACGAACTGGAAAACAGCTCAGAGCTTAAGAACGAAGTAGAAATCGGATAAAACCTTACAAAATAATTTCATTCAGTTTACAACCATATATAAATATGAAATAGCTGAAACTGATTCATTACAAAATGAATTATCTTAAGTCTAAACTGAACAAAAGTAGGTGAGATGAAACAGCATGGAAACGTATGTCCATGATAAACACCCCTGATCTGATCCAGCTCGTACCAACCAGCTCTGACTAAATCTCATCACTTGCACTTAGGAAAACTAATGAATCTAGAGGCTCAGCAAGCATCTGGAGATAACAAAGACAGACAATACAGGCATAAAATAGCTTTAAACTGATAAGCTGAAAACTAATATGCTCGAAAGCTGAACAACTCGAAAGTTGAAAAACTACAAACTGGTAAACTCGAAAATTGAGCATACCGAGCATACTTAAAACATTTAATGCATTTACTGGTAATAAAGGAAGTAAGCTTTAACATGAACTTTGCTCAATTATGTGGTTGTAAACAACCCTTTCCTTATTTTCTGTGGAGTTATGGCGCAGAACCCTTACTTAAGTCAAGTCTCTTGATCAAGCTCATCTGATATCAGGTCTATGGCGACAAGCACCCATTATCATTCATGTTTGGAGGGACACCTCAGTCCGTCAACCGACATCCACACTCCCGTAAGCTGACTGTCTGTTATCTTTTCCATAAATCATAAATACTTTAAATTTACTTCCTCCAAAAATTTATGATATATGACAGGGAAACTTCTGTAATTCCTCCTTTGTCACATTATCATATATCATTAAAACATTTTCTCTGCTAAAACTTTCTTTAAACTGTTTTTCTATGATATGAATCAGATTGCATACATATATGGTTTGCTAATTTAAAACTATTTTGATGTTCGAAAGCTATTGGGAGTACATCGGAGTTCAATCGAATAAGAAATTCGAATCAGCTCAGGCTATAGATACGACTAATGAAGCACAAAACTCTAAGCTGAAGAACTATCTCTTGAAACTGTGTATAACTTCAAACAAATTGGAGTCATACCTTTGAATCGAAGCTAAAGAAATAAGAAGTAAACTTGAGATTACAGTATCGGTCCAGAGCGGACCTACGCTGAATCTACTCAGCTCGGAGGAGAGAACAGATCGCGAGGGTAAAACAGCTCAGAATAGAAAATCAGATCTGGGTTGTTACTCAGGTTAGGAAATTTTTTAGATTAAAATTTACAAAATTTTGGTGACAACAAATACATGAAATCAAATAGATTACAGCAGAACTACATACAGCTCAAGAAGATCAGATTAGAGCGTTGCAATTCAGCTCAGAGCAAGCAGACCAGTTTAGAGCGTCGAAATTCAGCTCAGAGAAAGCAGAACATATTAGAGCGACATGGAACAGATCAGATTGGAGCTTCGTAATCAGAACAGAGCTTAAGTGGAGGAATCAGCTTAGATCAGATTCATATCGGAGTTTCGTATAAAGAACAGCTTAAAGTAGCTTATGGAAAATGTAACAGCTCAGAGCTCACAAGCTTTCAGATCGCGCATATAGCGAACAACTCAGAGCGTACAGCAGTCGGTCTAGACATGAATCTATCAGATCAAATCAGAGCAATTGAAGCGCCAAATCACTGGCTAAATTATCGGATGCTATTTATGTACCTAACGGTGACCTTCCTATGATTCCAGTATGAAGAAATGCAAGTCCTTATAGAATGAAAAAAAGATCAACTATCCAGTAAAGCAAATCATTCAAAGAATCAAGCAAATCTGAAGATCTATAAATAAAAGATGTAGGCAACAGTGACAGTAACAGAACATATATTGAAACGATACACTAAAAAAATTCACTACACGTTCACGTTACACGGTTTCAATCGTCAACAGAAACTTTATTTTTCATCGTCTTCTTTGTTACGAATTTGCTCCCAAAAGCTTCAAAGTCATTTTTCTGAGTTGTAACCATTCTGTACATTCGTGTATACAAGTGTAAATAAAAAACAAGAGTGTGTAGAGCGTGTGTAAGATGGATCAACTCAGAGAGGTTTTATTGTATTTGCATAACAGATTGAGCTTCTGTCTTCTGAAGTAGAGTGCTAGGAGTTCTCAGAGTTGCGGCTGTGGGATTGGGTTATTGCAGGAGCTGTTGTTATCAAATTCTTCTAGTAGAATCCTTCCTAAACAAGGAAGAAGGGGAGACATATGGGTTTAAGTTCCGGAACTTCCATAAACAAACTATTGCCCCTTTACTTTTACTGCATTCAGTTTTACCTTTACTGCATTCAGTTTTCTTAAATCTGTTTACTGTTCAATCGTTCATTCCGCACATACTTTTGTTACTCGAGAGAATAGAGCACGCTGAGATTATCCGAGCTGTAACTCAGCTCAGACTTAAGTCAAAGGCTTGTAAAACTGTTTTAGAAGGATTTTAGCAAAAATTATAAAGGAGTTCATTCAACCCCCCACCCCCCCGGAACTCCTGAGCTGTTATTTCAACTCTATTTTCGATCCAACAGAAAAGTAAACAAAACCTAAACGAGCAGTGTCAGGCCCGGTATATAAAACAGAGATTAAACACGCAATTACAAATGCGGAAGCATTAAATAGTGGCTAAAATTTTTCGCTTTCGCCCGAGTTAGAAAACATAACTTCAAAATACACTTATACTCAAAATATTGGTTTTACAACAACCAAAAGCTGCACGCAACAACTACAATACAACAACTATCGGCATACAAAACCAACAACAACCAAATCTGGTTACAACAGTAGCACGGGGCATTCCCCGGCAACAACACCAACACACACACACACACACACACACACACACACACATATATTGACATGCAAATCATATAATCATAAGGTTTTCCTCCTAGTCATGCATTCAATTCACGTAATTAGGATTTCCGGGCGTTACATGAAGTCTGCACTTTAAGTATTTTTAAGCATTTTTAATTAGAGGAGGGTTAGTTTTGGGATTAATCCTTTTATTTTAATTAAAACTAGTTGGAGGGGTCTTTTTGTACACCTCTCATTCACTCACCACCCACAATTTCGAAAATAACCTACTCCTCCTCCTCCATCAGCCGACTTCAGCCTCCCTTCACCCATTGGTGATCGAAATTTTCAGACTTTTGATTGGATTTCAAAGGTGGTTGGTCTAATCCATTGTCCTCCGCTCCGGTAACGTGTATCTCTACTCCTTTCTTCGATCAAGGCATGTTGTATTCTTGTTTTCTCACCATTTAGATCATAATATACTGTTTTATAAAGGTTGTGCATGACTTTTATGTGAATGTTTCAGATCTCTACACTTATGATCATGTTCATGCATTATCACACGTTACACTCACGGTTTTGATCATCTTGTGCATGGCTTCGGTTAGGGGCTGCTCTTGGGGGCTGGGGCTCGTGTTTAGACAGTCCATAGGAACCCTTGACATGTCAGTAGGTGGCCCTTGAGGGCGAGCCATTGGTTGGAAACAAGAGCCAAACAAGGGTGGCGCACCATGTTTGTGCCGTGCGCATGCAGCGCGATTCCAGCCCCCGTTCTCCCATCGTGGACCTCGGTTGGGATCGTGGCTGGGCTCGTTGGAACCGTCTGGACCTAGGGGTGGTCCAGCCGAAAGGGCTCCAGCCAGGGTGGCCGGAGCAGGGAGGTCGAAGGGCGCAAAGCTGCTGGTCGTGCGTAGGGGGCGGTGGCGGCTAGGGTAGTTGGGTGATGGGCTTGGGCCGGTTCGGTTGGACCGATGGGTCGGTTAAATCGGGCCGGGTCGATTTGGACAAGTGTCGAGTCAATTATTTTAAGTCCGATCAGAGTTATTTTATTTATGGGCCGGGTAGTTTTATTTTAAAGTCCAAGTCATTTTATCAAGTCAAGTCAAACATTTTTAAGTCAAAATTTATTCTTGGTCAAAATGATTTTTGGGTCAATGATTTTAAGTCAAAAGTTATTTTAAATTGTTAA
>KV011162.1:48784-138530 GCA_001598015.1 Dorcoceras hygrometricum | reverse complement strand
GTCTCCACCTTCCTCGAAACTGTTAAGATTCAGAACTGCCTTCGTACTTCTGGATACAGGAGGCGAACACTCGTAGGTCTTGTAATTCCTTCCTTCAATGCAGCAGATAGAGTCGTCTTCGTGACAGTAATCTGGAGGTGGCATTTTGCCCTTTACTTTGCCACTCGGCTTGCAAACTTGAAGCCTAGCTTCTAAGAAATGAGGATGAAGGAGTACCACTAAGAGAAACGATCCCAAGCTCAAGTTCTTCATAATTTTGCCAGTTCCTTTATGCATTAATGCTCAAATAGTGGAAATTAATTTCATGAGAAAAAGATATATTTCATTTCTTTATATAGAGTTTAACCCACGAAAATGCCAGGATTGCTGTCATTTAAACTCTTGGATTTTTCTTAAATGGTCCAAAATAGAGGCTTCAATGGGATATGTACTACTATATTTTTTTCATCAACTTTACCTCTACGGTCTTACGTAAAGTAAATAAATGGTCAGGTATAGCAAAGAGTACCGGGTTCCCCATTGTACCTTGTTTGCTGAAGCCAAGAAATCATCCCCAAACAATTTCTCCGCGGATTTATGTGCGTAGCGATTGCTTTTGATGGATAGGATATACGGTATTACAAATGAAAGTTAAAAACTTTACCACTTGCGGCAAGTGAAAGAAAAACAAATCCCTCGAACGCGCTGGAGGCTGAGATACAAAAAGCTCTGTATGGAACAGCTTCGACAAAAAGATTGTCTGTGTTTCTCAATATTTGCACCGACTGACTGCTTTTTGATTGGATATTTGGACGAAGAAATACTAGTTTCCACCATTCTGGCCACTACTTTAGATGGTAAAATCGTTGTGATTTTGTGATACAATTTTTACTAGTTTTGTAGCCTACAATTTGGATATTTTCTATTTCTATATATATAGTTTAATAGTTTAGAGTATTCTGTCAATATTTGAACCCTCCCATGAATAGCAAAGCAAAATTTTTATAAGCACACAAGATTTATCATTGCAGTTTGACACGAACATAAACCAAACCATAATCTCCATTATGCATCCGTCCAAGTTATATCCAAATCACCCCAGTCATCCAAAGGCACCCCTAAGGCTCTCCAAACAGCTTGTGAAGCATCAACAATGTTGTTATCACAAGGAGGCAGATAATAATGTTTTTTATCGCACCCCATCGAAGAATCACACTCGTCGACAACCATAGCATCCACACTTCTTCCTTTAGCACTTATAGTAATGTTCTTTAGGCACCTGCTTCCACTGCTGTACCATCCAGTTGATAATGCAACGACTGGTGTGTGGTCTGAATGATACTTATCATCACATTTCGATGGCTTTCCTCCGTCTCCGCCTTCCTCGAAACTGTTAAGATTCAGAACTGCCTTCGTACTTCTGGATATAGGAGGCGAACACTCGTAGGTCGTGTAATTCCTTCCTTTAATGCAGCAGATAGAGTCGTCTTCGTGACAGTAATCTGGAGGTGGCATTTTGCCCTTTACTTTGCCACTCGGCTTGCAAACTTGAAGCCTAGCTTCTAAGAAATGAGGATGAAGGAGTACCACTAAGAGAAACGATCCCAAGCTCAAGTTCTTCATAATTTTGCCAGTTCCTTTATGCATTAATGCTCAAATAGTGGAAATTAATTTCATGAGAAAAAGATATATTTCATTTCTTTATATAGAGTTTAACCCACGAAAATGCCAGGATTGCTGTCATTTAAACTCTTGGATTTTTCTTAAATGGTCCAAAATAGAGGCTTCAATGGGATATGTACTACTATATTTTTTTCATCAACTTTACCTCTACGGTCTTACGTAAAGTAAATAAATGGTCAGGTATAGCAAAGAGTACCGGGTTCCCCATTGTACCTTGTTTGCTGAAGCCAAGAAATCATCCCCAAACAATTTCTCCGCGGATTTATGTGCGTAGCGATTGCTTTTGATGGATAGGATATACGGTATTACAAATGAAAGTTAAAAGTACTTTAGGCAAAAAGTTTGAGTTTCATTTAACACTATCGTGTTTTTTCCGTCCTGAATTAATGGCCACCTTGTTTTCTAATGTTTTGACTCTTGAAAGAGACTATGTAAAGATTCATATCTCGAGATCATATTGATCATCTTGGTTTTAAAAAATGTAGTGACCAAAGAAAAATGACTGGGAATTCGTTGGAAGAAATAAATCGTGAGACATTCTCTGTGGCCGTGCCACAGTGGGACAAATATTGACCCTGATTTAATTACAGACTTTTATGTATTTTAAAAGTACTTTTTACGAGAATGCAGTCCAACACCACCTTTGTGATAAATGTCTTCTTGCAACGTAAATTTGCAGGCTCAAAGGATCCATGAATAGTTCTACCCCGAAAAGAGGATCCATTAATAAACTTGTGATTCGAATCGGATGCATCATGAATTCATGCAAGAAACTTGTACGCATTCGATAAACGTTACTGTAAATCATTGCAAATCAAGATTCGCATTTCACAGCCATATGCAGTTCAACAACACCTTCTCGAAACAACACCAAAACAAAAAAAAAAGTAGATAACAGAACATAAAACAGATTCAAACGAGAAGTTGATGCTCAGAAAGACGTTGAAGCACCAGGTCTAGGCATCAGACCACGTGATATCCAACTCGCCCCAATCATCTTCGGGAACTCCCAAGGCCTTCCAAACAGCCTTGGATGCATCGACGATGTTATTAGGACAAGGAGGCTGATAATCGTGATCTTTATCACATCCCATCGTAGAATCACACTCATCAACCACCAGTGCCGTCACGGTTCTGCCATTAGCGTTAATCTTTATGTTGTTATGGCATCTGCTGCCTCCACTGTACCATCCGGTCGATAGAGCCACCACTGGGGTGTCATCAGAGTGGTACTTGTTGTCACATTCCGATGGTCCCCCACCATCTCCGCCATTCTGGAAACTATTGATAGTTAGAACTGCTTTCGTGCTTCCAGATACAGGAGGCGAACACTTGTAGGTCGTATAGAACTTTCCTTGCTTACAGCAGTCCGAGTCATTTTCTTGGTTACATTGCCCGGGAGGTGGCCTTTTCCCTTCTATTCTGCCGCTTGGATTGCATCCCTGAAGTCTAGCCTCTACGGAACAAGAAGCAAGAAGTATCAGTAAAAGAACAGTTGATCCTGTGCTTATGTTGTTCATCTTGATACTTGATTGATTATCTGGTTGTGTTTGGTGAAGGGATCTGCAAATTTGTACTTAACGAGGACGAATACGCCAACACAGTGATCAAGATCATAAAATTATTTTGAACTTTTTTCTGATAGATTACCGTTTCAAGCACTCCACAGTACTGAGCCATAGCAGCGACGTACACTTTGTAAACAGAATTCCATGTATGACCTATATCTTGGCCCAACGAATATATATTCGTTTCTCATTATTTATTCTGAGCATGTTATTGTTTTGTATTGAAGTTTCGTTTAATTTTCTCAAAGTAGCTGCTGCGTTGCATATGATGCTTTTGATGGGATTTTAAAAAACTGCACAAGTTTTTGATCTGAGCACTTCCTTGGAATTTTCCCTAAATAGAGCTTATATAAACAGATTAATCGACCATTTTCTGGATCAATATTCAGTACTATCCAACATCACATGGTGGAGGGCCATCTGCATGTGACAACAAGTACCAGTCCGACGAACACCAGTGGTGGCTCTTTCGGCCGGATGGTACAGCGGAGGCTTCTTGCATGTGTTTCACAATAACATGCAAATCAATCAAAAGATGATGAATATATTCTGAAGCATTCTTTTTTTTAAACTTTACGAATATTCCAGACCCAACCGTGCAAAATATTAAAAAAAAAAGATGGATTTAAGTCCAACTTGAAATTCCGGACAAACACGAACGACTAATACAACATTCGATAATGTCCGCTAAACCATAAAAAGACAACCACACGCAAGAAAACATCGAACCTATGAAACAAATGCCCCACCTAGCTAGCTAGACTACGATTTGGGACATTAAAAAAAAGAGAACCCACCAAAGATCCTATTGAACCACCATTCACTATCAGGCGCTTAAAGATTCTTAGGACATGCATAATTCCCTCCGAAGAGAACCCCACAAATATAATTCTTTCAAAAGCTAAGGGACACCACGTCCAGATCAGCAAGTGTTATTTCTTGCTTCTGTTTCTTAGCCATCATTGCCGCATAGTACTACTTGTCTACACTAGACATCCGAAAATAATGTGCGATTAAGAAGATCTCGATTATGACACCATGCTTTGCACAGTGAATAGTTGGACTGGCCTGACCAGCTTAATTGGTTTCACCTCATGAACTGGTCAAACTACAGCAACTTGCAAGTAAAATATGGTTTTATTCTGTTTTGTTACAGCCCGAACTTTGTGTTTGGAGTGATCAAATATTACTCCATCAACTGCAACAAACATTTCAAACTAGTGAACTCAGAGGTAAGCGTTGCCTCGACGATATATTTTTGAATTATATTTAGTGATATTTAAGGAATCCAAATTGGAAAGTAAAGATAAATTAAACAAGTTTTGAGTGGATGTTTTCTAAATTAATTTGAATTTGATGTATATAAAGGAAGAAGAAAAATCACAACTTGGCTATATACAAATATATTTATATTTAATAGTTAAATATAATTCTGATTTATTGTTTTAATTATTATTATTTGTAATAATTAACCTTTTGCATGAAACAATGCAACGCTTCTAGTGAACGGATGTCTATTTCTGAAATAGTATAATATCGATTCTGGTAGAATTCAAGTATAACAAGTATTATTCTTTCCCTATTTTCAAAAGACAATCACGTATGTTTTGTCCATTGTTCTTGGGAAAATTAATAGATTTTGCAATATACAAATTTTACTATTGTTTCGATATCGTTTGACGGAAATTGCTGTTATTCAGTAGTACACACTGGGGACTATATTTCTTTAATGAAAGCAGAATCGTGCTAGAAGCTATACAAAATCTTCTAACAAAAGGAAGATCAAAGTTAATGTATATCTAATTAGATGGTTTAAACATTTTTTTTGATTTCTCTAAAATCAGACATCTCTTATTCTCAAATGTTTTAAATTATCTTTTAGAACCAATTTCAATCTCAATCAAAATATTTTCTTCCAAGGAACAAGCCATTTTTTACTAAAAAATGATGTTCTGTATTTGAATGCTTGTGAAAATATTTTTATGTATCTTTTTTCACGGCAACCAGTCACTACCCAACCATTGAATTGGTCAATGGGTAGGGGTTGCTTGTGTAAAAGAGGGTGGTCCTTCATGCCTATAAATACACACCCAAAAGCTCATTAAGGATTCCTCAAATCAAGATCTTGAAAATACATATCCAGTTCACTAAAATGAAAACACATTTCCTTTGCAGTGCGACTATCCTACTCTTTTTATGTGTTCTTGCCAAGGCCGGGGCTCAGTCTTGCAAACCTAGCGGAACCCTTCGGGGCAAGAAAGCTCCTCGGGGGCAATGCAACTCACAAAACGATTCAGAATGCTGTGTACAAGGAAAACTTTACCCCACATTCGAGTGTTCACCTCAAGTGACCAAACGTACCAAAGCGGTCTTGACACTCAATGGTTTCGGACCAGGTGGTGATGGTGGAGGGCCATCGGAATGTGACAACAAGTTTCACTCAGACGACACACCGGTGGTGGCATTGTCTACGGGATGGTTCAACAACCAGAAACGATGCCTTAAACCCATAACCATATTCGGTAATGGAAGGAGAGTTAAGGCCACCGTGGTCGACGAATGTGACTCAACTGTCGGGTGTGATGCTGAGCATGACTTCCAGCCTCCATGTCGTAATAACATTGTTGATGCGTCTAGGGCAGTTTGGAAGGCGTTAGGTGTGCCAGAAAGTGATTGGGGGCTGTTGGATATCTTCTGGTCCGATTCTTGATTCTGAAACATTTGGAAGTTGCTTGTTTTCATGGAATGTTTGCATGTGTGTGAGGATTTACGTCAGCAGTGTGTTTTTTAGCATTTATGTTTTCATGTAACCCATCTTAATGTGGTTTTTTAAGGCTTAAATAAATACAACAAATATAATACGGGTTTAGTAAACTGTTTTCGGAACAACTAATAAACAACATGACGAATAACATTAAGGAAATTTTTGGAGTCTCACCTCACATTGCCACATTGATCCCTGAAGCAAGAACTTCTTTCGACTGTGATAAAATCTGGCCTTGAGCATTACATACTACACACCAACATCGCAAAACACTATATTTGATATTTAGAAAATGAATCTTGGCGTGGAGATTCCATCCATCTCTCAATTATCGTGGCCTTTTTGCTGCAGTGACTGAGAATTTCCGGGAGCTAAAGTTCGAGTTGATGGCATACTAACAAGGACATTATCGAGGAATGTTTCCAAAGTTCTCCACAAACTTGTTGATTCCTAGTTTATTCTGAATATCATCCACATGAGATTTCTCCTTTAATCATGGAGTAGAAAAACTGAAATTCCAATGGTTACTTTTTTTTTGGGTCAAAAAACTCAATAATGGATTACAAATGTTGCAGTTGGGAAGAGGAGAATTTTCGTAGTAATTCTGTGTTGAACTCGTACGAAAAACAGAGTATCAAGAGTGATATAAGTACACATTATCGACTTTCTAAAAAGAAATGATAACACTTAACATATTCACATATTTTATACACTTCATATCTTGATAGACTTGCCAAACTAAATAGCTTACAAAATTAGCCGTAAACCGAAGAGGATAACTCACAGCATGTCATCAGCCATAGTAGGCAGCCGTTTGAAGAAATTCAATGGCGCAGATGGTAGCTTACGCCGAAACATTGGATGCCTCATAAAATATAATCCGGACGAGATAATCAACAACCGGAAAGGTACTGTGTACAACATAAAGGCAGATGCTATACAGAAACCCATGAATATTACAGTAGCTCCAGGATCTCTCCAGCTCAATAATGCCTGAATCCTTTCCCCTTGAGATGCCATATCACCTACCACCATCTGGACTCGACCAGCTATAGTTCGTAACCGGTCATACCTCATACTCACAAGGTCTGTATCACATGTGGTTGGGAATGTGTCAAATTCCTCGTCAAGTTCATCAAGATGCACGGCATCAGCAAACGACAACTTTGTGTCCATTTGAGGAGGTTGTGTAGGTCGGGAATGATAGTTCCCCAGACAGATAAGAGACATGTACAAGAATGCGGTTGGCAGAATAAGTCCTGGGAAACAGACTAGCATGGCAAAGAGAACTTGCACTAGCACCGTAGTGATGGGATTTTTCCACGTACAAACTTCTCTATACCATTTCCCCAGGGTGAATAATCCACTAAAAACTGACATCAACCTGAAAAAGTTAGCCTTGCTCCGCCTCATACTCCAAAGATGTGAGTCAGAACTGGTCATATACTCGACTACTTCTTTCCTGAGAGGGGGTTCAGCGCGACCTAATTGTCCTGCCACTATATTGAAGGCGTGGTGACGCAAATTATCAAGCTGGGCAATCGTCAACGGTCTCACATAGTGCATTTTCGGCAAGAGAGGTCTTAAGTATAAGAACATCATATCATCCATTGATGTGCATGAAAACCGAATTGCCAAATGCAACTCCCCCATCTTTTTTACACCAGAGCGATGAAGTGCCAGCAGTGGGTATGAATGAATATACGCATGGTTAGTCTCAAGGGTTGATATCCGGATCCGAACTTTCCCAATATTAGTGTCTCTGTAACCATTACATGTCTTCTCGCCTGTTCGGCCATTGTCAAAAACACCAACAGTAAGAACAGTAGCTGGATCAAAAACTTCCCAAGAGTAGTGTTCATTGTACTTGGGATTTAAGCAATCTACAATTGTTCTCGTTCGAATCCATTTCTGACCATACTTTGCAACACAAAATATATCGGAAGTGCCCTTACCATTTACCTTCTTCATGGGTGTAATGGATTCAGCACTTAAAATCCCTAATTCCAATCTACCAATTGGTGGCTTCCAGAGCTGTTTAGCTGTGGGCCTTAAGTCGCTGCTGTAATGTATAGATTCATCAAGGACATGGTAACCTCCATCAAGGCAGACTTGAAGATGGACCTTACTAGAAAACTTGTCTTTCGTCGAATCCCCAACATCAGTTGAACCCGGTTTTTGAAGGTTATACCATCGAGGATGAACAAAATGGTTACCCGCTCGTTGATCAACTGTTGATAATGGAATGAAAATCCTACCAAGAATCTCATCTTTGTTTGGACTAACACAATCTTCCACTGAAAGGGTAAGATGATCATCAAATGGTTCAACAGCGACAAATATCAACTCTTCATTCCACAAAACTTTCGTAGGTTGTGATTCCACTGATTTTGTCCTCAAGACTTGGTTACCGATCTGTGCCTTAACAAGGAGATTCAGAACATTGTTTTTCTGGGCTACAACCAAGTCCTGTGCCTCAATCACGTTAACCCGAAGATACCATAACCTTGGGGAGAGGTAGACTTTTGAGCGGAGGTGAGTTGATAAGCCTGAGCCATCATCAGGGCCTGTGGAATCTGTATGCCAAGCTTCTGGAAAAGCCTCATCAGCTTGTGTGCCTATCCAGACAGCAAGCAATAGCTCTCCTTTCTTTTTCTTCCCCTTTCTGCTTCCAAGTTGATACCATACTGGAGCCAAAGGGCTATCTGGTGGAACTCGTGTTGGGATCTCAGGAAGGTCAAACCGAATGAGCCCGACAATATCATCTTTTAACATATCCTTATCTTTGACCACGACTTCCAAGACAGAAGACTGCATTCTCTCTCTTGAAAAGGTGAACACCACGTTCCATTCAGGGTTTTGTGTTCTCTCACAATGCTTTGTCACCCCCTTATAGTTACCGAGTTTCACTTCAACAAAGGGGTCAAGACTCCCAGTAAGTTTACTGGAAGGAAGCTCATGAGCTCTGACCACTCGAACAAAGAGGAAATGCATAGGCTCAACCAGGTCATACATGTTGAATGGACTCTCTACTCCTCTAACTTGTCCGTTGACAACTTGATACCCACCAAGAACAGGGTCGATTTTTTTATACATAAAATCTGCTGGTTGTGAGGATGAAACCGAGTACGCACCAAAGTGTTCTGGCATCTGAAATTGAAACTTCATATTGTTGACACCGTAGTTTATTGGTTCGCGGGAGATCCCAGAAGGAGGAAGCTGGTTCTTTGAGTTGAAGAGGTGATAAAATGCACTTCTTATAACACCCCTTCCGCTGTTACTCAACCATTTTGAGATGACCTCCTCCAATTTCCGAAAAGCCATATCAGGGAGTGGGATTGTAGATTTGATATTCGGATCATCAGTCAAGAAGACTTTCAGGCCAAGCTCCCCACGTGCATGTGAGGAGGAAACACCTCCTTTTTCTAAAGGGTAGTCAAGAACAGCATCAGATTGGTAAAAAAATGATGTGCCAGCAATCCGAACTTTCCCTAGGTAAGATTTAGGTTTTGCGCTTTTGTTGGCACTGTAAACATGAGCCTCCAGCATGTGATTATGCATGTCATTTGGATCAGACACATTAAAATAGAAGGTCTCGTTCCAGAACGGATCAAGATCATTTTCTTTGATGGTAGTTCGTAATTTCTGACCATCGAAGTGAAGCTCCACAAAAGGGTTGGTTGAACCCTGTCCATCTGTAGGTACAAGGTTGTAGGCTCTCACCACTTCAACAACTAACTTAAGGTTACTCATGTCTACTATTGATGAAGACTTTTCCTTGATGAAAACAAGTGAAAAAAATTCACATTACCTGTTTGCAAAATGCTGCTCAACTTTAATAAACTCTAAATGGAGGACCAACAGAAAGGCTCACAAAAAACGAAAGAATCAATCATATAACTAGCACATAGGATCCAAATTTCGAAAAGAATCAGACTAATAGAAGGCCTTCAATTTTTTTTAGTTACTTATAGGGATCTGAACCTTTCCCCCCAAAATGCATAAAACTTCATCTCAACTAAATTATTAAGTTCTCCATATCAAACAGGATCCAAATGATACCATATTCTTGAGCTTTATATCATAGTATGCTCAAATTAGCATAAAATTATCCTTGATCGACAAATGGAACATTTATTCTTAAGCTTACAAAGATTGTCACTTGTTGAGTTCGACCAGATACGAATCAGTCTTGTCTAATTGTCTTTATCCCCCAAAACTAAAGGTATGAAAACTTATCTGGATTTTATCAATTCATAACAAAAAGATGAACAGCAAACTGATATACACCTTTTTCGATCTTGAGATTGACACGCTGACTCCTAAAGAGGCACGAAAATAAATACTTAAAATTCCAGCTTCAACTTTCAACAATATAAGAGCAAGCATTCATTCCACGCTGGATACTTGCAAAGCAGAAAAGGCACACATAATTTTCCTCTTTTTATGTAAATTAGTCTGAGTAATAATTAAAAGATGAAACTGATCAAGCAGCCCAGATATATAAATTTCACTCTTACACTCTTGAATACAACACACACCATCCACACCCCATGTTCAAACTTTACATTCTCACACTATTCCTCAATACATTTAAAAAAGGAATCTTTACACCATAAAACACAAAACCACCATCCCATCAATTAGAATATGCAAAACACCCTTTAGGTGTATATAGAAATCAGATAGAGGGAGACAAGGCGAGAATTTTACACAAAAGGCGAAAAAAGAACGTACCTTCAAGCTTCTGGGATAGGTTATCCCACACCTTTTTCTAGTTTGATTCTGATAACAATATTTTTTAATTTTGAAATACTCAAATACAGACACACAGATGATCAAACCGAAGAAGAAGTAACTGGGATATGAAGAATTAAAGGATTCCGTCGCTGGAATTGGAAACTAGTGGCACCTGCAGTCTGACAAAGAAGTACCTAGTACATAATAGATAACATATATTATACATTATAAAATATAACATTTAAGGAAATATCAAACAAGGCGCCGACATATCGAGGTCGAGGATGATTGAAATGTCGACGACAGTTGGTCTATGATGTTCCATTTCCATTTTGGCGTAATATATATAGACAATATAAGAACAGAGCTTTTCATATCTCATTGATATTAAAACAATATTTAATAGTTAGGAATGCAAATAATGTTAATTATTAATAATGTGTACTAAATAATCATTAAATGCTTAATTGGTTAGTTTACTTAACATTCATGTGAAACTTAGTTTCCGCGATATCATGAAACAAAACCCAATAGAAATTCTTTTAGTTATTAAGTCGGTACACATGTTGTGTCCTTCTACATTGTGTTCTGTAGTTTTATCTTTGAATTAAATCTATTTTACTTTCTTTTTTTTTTAACTATAAAATATATATATATATATATATTGTATTTGTATTCTAATTAGACAACTAGACTCTATTAATCATCTTTTGAGATTGATAAAAAGAATTTGGCTATATTTTCGAAATCCAAAAATTGTTCAGTGTGAATTTTGGATCAAATCATTTATGCACGTTGTTATGAAATTCATTTATGCTTCTAGCAAATTTCAAGAGATTGCTTTATGATTTCTTGGTTTGATTATTAATATGTAACTTAAATGAAATGACCATGTCGCTAAGAATTCTACGGAGTTCTGTCGAAGAGTTGGACGGTCATGCTCTCGATTAAATTTATTTTATCATTTCCAACAAAGGTTACAAAATTTTCAAAGTTTTTTTTTTTTTTTGCAAATCCCTAAAATATATATTTATATTTAAAATTTAAATGCTATTGTTTTAGAGTAATTAGTTTTTGTCATTGTTATAATTTATATTCTCATTCAATCATCTTAAATAAATGTTTCGTTACTCCTTATTATATATAAATGTTACTTTTCAGTTCTTTTTAATGATTAATAATAACTAATAGTTTTTATTACATTAACTTCATCTAAAATCTTGTCATGTTAAGTAAAAATTTTATTTTCTTTCTTTACCAAATAAAATAAAAATCAAACAAAATAAATGTTTTCTTAATCAATTTCATGTTTCATTCATATTATAATTTGATATAACAATTGCAAAACTTTTTACTTTCACACAATATTTCTTATTACTATGACGTAAAACCATGATAAGGTTATTTTTTCAAATATAAAATTGGAATATTAATTCAGCACGTTAATGTTTACTAAAACAAAACAGGCTAATGAAAAACGGTGACTTTCATATTTGAAAGACAACATAATTTTATGTTATTATTATCTTTTGGCCATTCGTAAGTTATATATGCTTGTTCTTTTAATTATATTTCTTTTTGATAGTAATATAATATGAATTATCTCGTTAATTCACGGTTAAAAAATTTCGATTGTTTGACCTTATTTAATACTTTTACAGGTAACAATTTAATGATAAATATATATAGATATAGATAGAATAGTAAAAGTAAACTATTTGTTATATCCATCAGAACGTTAACTTAAACCTGCAACATATGGAACATTCCATGATTCCATCTCAAGTCTCTACTTGTATATTTGTGAAAGTTAAACATGACCTTAGAAAGTTCTATGACAGACCTAAATTAAAAGGTGTGTGTGCCAATATTCTATATACTTTGAGCTGGAGATGAAACACAAATACTGTAACTGGAGATCTGAATCGCGGCGATGAAGATCTATTTGTTGCTGTTTGGTTTGTTCCAGTACTCATTCTCCCATGCTTCGACTTCTCTTGTAGCCTTCACTTTTTCATCAATAAAAGCTTTGAGTTGTTGAGCTTGATAAGGTGGAGGCATAGTGCATGGAGATAAATCTCGTGGGGACTTCTCCAATGACTCTTCCATGAATTTTCTCCAGTTCCCATCTGCAGAGCACGCCAGCGATTCCGAACAAAGTTCCTTCGCGTTTGGAGGGAGCGTAGGCTTATACTTTAAGAGCTTTGCATATTCATTTAGTAGGTGAAACATGTAATCATACACATTCTCCATCTTCAAATCTTCATGGATGAAGCGGCTCCCGGCTTCCCCAATGGCCTTGGCCTGATAAACATGCAAACGTAAAAAGAAAGAAGAAAAAGATATAAACGCACACGAAAGGACCAGCTTCGATCATTCAACCTAGTGCATGTAAACATATGGGCAGCTATACCATGATACCGAAAACAATTTAGAATGGAACAGAAAAAGATTGTGTATTTCTCGTGATATTTTTCATCTTGTCCGTTATTTTTACCGTAGTAAATTTTTGATATTTTCCAAGTAAAAATTTCGATGTCTATTTTATTCTCCAAATATCGATATGTCCGACCAGGAACCAACAGTGCAAACATTATGGTATGGTTAGAAAAGAAGAATGCATTCACCTTGTGAGTGTGGTTGTTGCCCCATTCAACAGCAAATCTCAAGGACTTGCATTTGTCATTCTCCCTAACAGGCCAATAGTGATGCTGCGGCACCATTCCTCGTACGAAGAAATCGTACCAACGGAGTGTCATTAGCAAAGTTGGGGAATCACAGGCTAAGATGTACTTCTCGCTCACTGACCAACCCCATCCTTCTATATAAATTTTGTACCTGCATCGTCACATGCAAAATATATAATGATCAATGTGATCGATCGAAGTCAAACTTGGACCTTATTTTCATGATAAATATGATGAGATCGACCTGTGGGTGCATTGGTCTCCAAGATTTGATTGCTTGTAGCCTTGTTGGGATTCTGCTATCCAATCCTGAACATAAAGGCGTGTGTTCCAGTCGTTTTGTTGAGTGAGATTGCATCGCATAAGGTCCCCTCTCCATGGGGCAACATGTGGGTTTCCCTTCCAATAGGCATAAGGTACTCTATCCTCCCACTTTGTCCTCTTATTCCCTTCTTTTATCTCCTCTAATACCTTTCTCCATGGCTTTATATTTGTCTCCGCCCTGCACACACATACATATATAATGATATATATGTAAATGGAAAGAATTAAGATCAATCGAAGATCATGACAATAGTATATATTCACGAATAAGTTCCCGCAACATATCATAGAGAATATAGCTTGAGTGGCGCTAGCTCCAAATTCAAGTTCTTAATTTATATACTATACATGCATGTGGATTTTTTTACAAAAAAAAAAACCTCTTATGTTTTTAAAAAAATTGGAAAACCCATCTTTAATTTTAAAATAACCCATATACATATTGGAGGAGAGTTAGCAAATATTTCAAACTTAAACCTCTCAAATCTTCACGTTGTATTTTGTTAAAAACTATCCTAATAAAATTAGATCCGTGTATCAGGTAACTTAGTTAGGCATCAAAGTTCACATCTTAATGCATAAGTTAAGGGTCCTAAACATTAACTAAGGGATACGCATCTAACCCTTTGAAATCTTTAGCATTACATAAAGGGACACGCCACTGGCTCTTGGGATAGCCTACACCAGATGTATAGTTGAGGATATGTATTCTTTTAAACATAATATATGTAACAGAATTTAATTATAGAGGTCGTCATTAACATTCTAGTGATTTTTGCAAAATATATGGTCCTCATTCTAGAAAAAGATTCCAAATTTTCTGAACCAATCAATTAATTACACAATTTCTGTGTCGGCAGATACTAAAGAAGCAAAAAAAAAGTTAACACTCTATTTTCTGTTGAATTAAAATATTTTATGTAATAATAATAATATTATAATTTAAAGTTTTAAAGAGATCAGATACATAAACGAAAGGCTATTAACTGGATTTGGAGAAAGAAGAGATTACCAGCCCCAGAATGACCAATCGGGAAAGACGATGTCCAAGTTCTGCCAATCCGAACAGTACCGGAACAGCGGTGGAGGTTTGGATCCCGGTGATCGGAAGTTCTTCTGAGGTACGACGGGCCTATCATCGCTGTCGAACATGATCTCCAAATCCGGCAACCTCCCTGGGTACAATCTGGCCAGCTGCACAATTCCCCACATGGTGAACAAAGCGCGACTCTGGATCGACTTCCTGAACCTCTCCACGTAAACTCTCCCGTCTTTGATCACGAGCCTGAAGTGCGCTGTGTTTCCGCCCTTTCTCCACCATCTCACGCGTGATTCCGGTCTGCCTCCAGTGGCGCAAGTCCTCGTGGATCCATCGGAAGTATTCGGGGCACGTTTGTGGGTTCATGTTCGTCACTACTCTTTGAGAAATTGGATTCATTACGGGACATGAATTGGTAGCATTCCATGTGTTGCAGTCCAACGGAAATTCGAGTATGATCTTGTGTTCGTTCACTGCTGCAAAGGCTACCCTAGAGCATCTACCCTGCATACATACAAAATCATCTTATTTATACCAAAAATACATTAGAGAAAAAAACTCATGAACACAGCTGATCCACTGCTGGAGTATAAATTAGTTTCCCTTTTCAAGATGAAGGATAAAAAAATTAAACTGCTCCAAAAACCCAATGTAAAAAGATCGCGAAGACTTTAGAGAGACTTACTAGGTCAAGCGAGCCAGAGTAAACCAGCACTGAGAATAAGAGGAGGAGGAGAAAGGAGAAAACCAGGAGGACCCTAGCAGTTAAGGTGGACTTCACCATCGTCTTCTTCTTCATCACCGATTTACACCATTTTTGTATCAGAAAACTAGGTCTCCGATCATTGAAAGCAGGCCTCAACCAAAATATCTTCATCGATTTCTCTGCTTCATCAACTCCATTCGTGCTGCTTACTTCACTTGATTTATTCGTAGAATTTAATTACTTATTCACGATATGTATATATATGATCATAAACTTTGTATGTAATAAGTACTTAATCTAAGATTCGCACAGAATGTGGGAGAGGAAAAGGTGATATTATTGGTTCGTATTTTTCTGAGTTGATCTTCGAGTTTATAAGCGGAATTTATGAGAGTTCGAGTGGGAGTACAAATCATTAATAATAATATTCTATTTGAAAACTTTTGGGTTATTTTTCATCAAGTGTCCTAACTATAATGAAAACTTGAAAATAGTCAATATATATATATATATATGTATATATATATATTCATTATTTATTATTCAATATTTTTTTTCATAGTTAAAAAACAGTGTAGTATAAACGTTTTAGTTTCACGTTAAACACTATTCTTTTATCACCCATCTTTATCATCAAATATTATTAAACAAATCACGATTATCCCAGTTTATAAGATATTTTCTTTTTTGTCCTTATTTAATGAAGATGTTAATAATTAATTCGAATAGTGGGTAGACTGATAACAGAATAAAAAAATAATACTGAATATGAAATTATAGTATATACAATTCGAGCATATGATAAAATAAAAGTGGAATAAAGAAAGTGAGTGAAGGTCACGAGTAAAAAAAAATCATTACAATAGTAAAATAAGTGGACTTTCGGGGTAGCTTAATTGGGTGAACTGTTAATTTCCTTCACCTATAATTTCTCGAACTTTAAGAATTTTACCTCTTTAGATGCAACTTTGTATCAACTGCCGTGATATTTAAGTTAATACAACCAAGACGGAATATTATACTTAATCCGTCATTCCTTCTATTTATTTAGATTTATATGATTTTCATATATACAAAAGACATATCTGGAAATCTACGTTTTTAAAAGATTTATATATTTATCCTTACTAAATGAATGAATTATATAGTCAAATGGACACTTGTCGATATGAATATATTGATTAAAAATAAAAAAATATTATTAAATAAAATTTTTGATATAATTGTGATGGACGATGAACCTTTGTTTTCGTTTTAGCATGGGAGTAGATTGTTATTAATAAATCTCAATTCCGACATCTTATTCCAAAGATTTTAATGACCTGTGGGCTATAACTCATCATACCTGCCTTCATGGTATAATAATGTGAGACAATAATGCAATTATTGGATCAAATTATCATGAGAAATTGTACCTAAATTCCTGGGTTGACATTTGACATCGACTATGTTCACTTCCTGATGTACCAAAACGAGGCGTGCACACAGCCCATTAAACCTGTTAGTTGTCCAATGGAGATTAGTTGTGTTTTCACTTAAAAGTCCAGTATACTAATTAATGGGGTATTACCCATTTTACCATAATTAAATTCAATAAGTTTAAAGATAATTATGGAAAGTTTAAGTATTATAACTAAGAAAAGTGGAGTCCCAGGTAAATATTAATCTTATCGCGAGACTCTTCAATCTCAGAGCGAAGCTTCACAAACGAATAATCATTTTGATGTCTAATTCTTGTTACCAAGGAATGTAAAACCTACAGTCGAATCAGAAATAGAAAATAAAAAATAAAAAACTTCTTATAAATCTCCATGATTCAAATCATGCAGATCGACTTATCTCAATCCAACATAAACACATTAAGTGGATACCAAGAAATGTCCACAACTCTGGCATCTTTTTACCATGAAAGGGTCATAAAATACACGACATACTTGAAATTCTGGCATCATCTGCCTCACGAGTCAAATGCACAGCCCTTTACGACCAAGCGCATGGTTTCATACAACCCTCGACCAGAAACAAGGGTAAGGTAAAAAGTTTGTCCGGTGACCATAATTCTGTCACAGAAAAGATGGCTGTTAAATTTCGGGGGAACCAAATGTTGCCAAATTATCATTATATATATATATATATGTATATATATATATTCATTATTTATTATTCAATATTTTTTTTCATAGTTAAAAAACAGTGTAGTATAAACGTTTTAGTTTCACGTTAAACACTATTCTTTTATCACCCATCTTTATCATCAAATATTATTAAACAAATCACGATTATGTAATCTATCTTCGATATCTTGGATCTTGATGCATCTCTTTTGATTATCTGTGGATATTTAAATCATGTCAATGGACATTCCTTGCAATATAAACTATAATTATGATATAAACTTAAATCATATTTCATCGTCCGTCACACTCATTTAATCTTATATGTCTTTCCATATATATTAAGAAAGTTTTAGAAAATCCCCAGTTTATAAGATATTTTCTTTTTTGTCCTTATTTAATGAAGATGTTAATAATTAATTCGAATAGTGGGTAGACTGATAACAGAATAAAAAAATAATACTGAATATGAAATTATAGTATATACAATTCGAGCATATGATAAAATAAAAGTGGAATAAAGAAAGTGAGTGAAGGTCACGAGCTTTCATATATATTAAGAAGTTTTAAAAATCCCAGTTTATAAGATATTTTCTTTTTTGTCCTTATTTAATGAAGATGTTAATAATTAATTCGAATAGTGGGTAGACTGATCACAGATAAAAAAATAATACTGAATATGAAATTATAGTATATACAATTCGAGCATATGATAAAATAAAAGTGGAATAAAGAAAGTGAGTGAAGGTCACGAGTAAAAAAAAATCATTACAATAGTAAAATAAGTGGACTTTCGGGGTAGCTTAATTGGGTGAACTGTTAATTTCCTTCACCTATAATTTCTCCAACTTTAAGAATTTTACCTCTTTAGATGCAACTTTGTATCAACTGCCGTGATATTTAAGTTAATACAACCAAGACGGAATATTATACTTAATCCGTCATTCCTTCTATTTATTTAGATTTATATGATTTTCATATATACAAAAGACATATCTGGAAATCTACGTTTTTAAAAGATTTATATTTTTATCCTTACTAAATGAATGAATTATATAGTTAAATGGACACTTGTCGATATGAATATATTGATTAAAAATAAAAAATAATATTAAATAAAATTTTTGATATAATTGTGATGGACGATGAACCTTTGTTTTCGTTTTAGCATGGGAGTAGATTGTTATTAATAAATCTCAATTCCGACATCTTATTCCAAAGATTTTAATGACCTGTGGGCTATAACTCATCATACCTGCCTTCATGGTATAATAATGTGAGACAATAATGCAATTATTGGATCAAATTATCATGAGAAATTGTACCTAAATTCCTGGGTTGACATTTGACATCGACTATGTTCACTTCCTGATGTACCAAAACGAGGCGTGCACACAGCCCATTAAACCTGTTAGTTGTCCAATGGAGATTAGTTGTGTTTTCACTTAAAAGTCCAGTATACTAATTAATGGGGTATTACCCATTTTACCATAATTAAATTCAATAAGTTTAAAGATAATTATGGAAAGTTTAAGTATTATAACTAAGAAAAGTGGAGTCCCAGGTAAATATTAATCTTATCGCGAGACTCTTCAATCTCAGAGCGAAGCTTCACAAACGAATAATCATTTTGATGTCTAATTCTTGTTACCAAGGAATGTAAAACCTACAGTCGAATCAGAAATAGAAAATAAAAAATAAAAAGCTTCTTATAAATCTCCATGATTCAAATCATGCAGATCGACTTATCTCAATCCAACATAAACACATTAAGTGGATACCAAGAAATGTCCACAACTCTGGCATCTTTTTACCATGAAAGGGTCATAAAATACACGACATACTTGAAATTCTGGCATCATCTGCCTCACGAGTCAAATGCACAGCCCTTTACGACCAAGCGCATGGTTTCATACAACCCTCGACCAGAAACAAGGGTAAGGTAAAAAGTTTGTCCGGTGACCATAATTCTGTCACAGAAAAGATGGCTGTTAAATTTCGGGGGAACCAAATGTTGCCAAATTATCATTCCCATGCCGGAGCAACTAAAGAACAAAGATTTCAAAACAAATAGGGAACAAATGGTTGAACAGACACATATACACAGTTCCCTTGGTGAACCATGCATTTATGAGCATCAAATGTTGGGATAATAAAAATATATTTTTGGCCTTCAGGTCTTTGAGCTTCAATGCTTCCAACTCCTGTTGAACATCACTGGGCACATGACTGGCTGGTGTTAGCACACCACTTTCAATAACCTGCCAACACACTTTGGATCTCAAAAACTTCTACATTAGCATACTACAATGGTCATAACGACCATCAAACCTTGGAATCGCTGGCTGGACAAAGTTATAAGAAGCCATTAGGTACGTTTTTCTTTAATGTACTCTTTCTCATATTTGTTATTAAGTCAAAATGCCTTTTTATAGGCAAGTACATCAAACAGTTTCTACTTAAGTCAAGGAAACAGAATGCTTATTCAACCATTACCGAGGACTTGACCAAGTCATAACAATGGATCCTAAATAATAATAATAATAACAAACAAACAAATTTATTTTTATACCCCAACACAAACGTGTAGGTAATACAACTCACCAGTGCAGCAACTCCAGACCATCAGGCAACTAGCTCCTACCGCAGATCATTGGCAGTAGATAGCTTGATCTATATGTGGAGGGATCTGCTTGATCTCTGTTCCTAGTTCTTGTTCAATCCTATACCTGAAAGATCGAGACACACATCGAGGTCAAAAAGATATCTACAATGGACAACTCCATCTGTACAGAGAAATGAAATCTTTACAAATTGAAGCGATCCTCATAGGTGATCAGATTCACGGCTAACCCAAGGTGTCCAAACCTTCCTGATCGACCAACCTACACGTAACATGAACATTTTGAGAAATAGTGCCTTGAGCATGAAAAGAACACCGGCAGACAAATCTAATCTTGTACCCTGTGTAAATATGTTTCTGAGTTCTTGGGAAAATCAAAATTAATAACGACATTGACGGCTTGAATGTCTATCCCTCTCGTAAATAAGTCTGCAATTTGATCACAAGAATGAAATAACAACGCAATCATGGATGGGAGTGGAGACAAAAGAGCTTTGGAATGGAACTAAAAGTAAGAAAACACACTTCAAAGTAGTCAACACAATTAAGAAAAAATAAATTTCAAGAGAAGTTACATTGCAGTTTGGATATAGTTAGGAGAAACAATTCATGGTGTAAGGGTAAATAATGCATGTGATGTTTGCTATCAATTAAATAAACTAGTGCCTTTAGCACGAAATGTGTTCATATATTGTTTTTTATGTTAATTTATTTATATTATTTTCAAGAGTCATATGATGAATTAAATGTTCAAATATTCAGATAAAGATAAGATTATTAATAATTTCACAAAGTTTTTAATAGTAGATAAGATAGCATAATCATAAAAATTATAAATAAGTTAGTTATCTAAACCTTTTAATAATATTGTACACATGAGGATACAATGTAATTTCAATGGGTTTCACCAAATCAATTGAAAATTACTTTGAAACCCCTTTCGTATAATATATATATATATATATATATATATAACAACAAATAATATCAGAATAACTAATTCACCAACTGTGCCACCCTGTTATGTGGATTTCTCTTCCTAACCCTAATTCAACGATCACACCTTTCCTAATTGTGGTGATAAAAAGATCCAAGGCATAAGACCAAAAACTAAAAACCAATGAACACAAAGTTCCGATAGGCATAAAAGGCAACTGTTTACTGCAAATTAGTATAAGAAATTACTACTCGATATACTACCAACATCGTGCTTTAGCTATGTATTTGGTCTATCTGCCTCAAGAGAAAAGCGACCAAAAACAAAAAAAAATGGAAACATGGTCATGTCACTAAGCCCTAAAGAGCATACCAGTGCAAACAAGATTCCTGCAGGCACCATTGCGGAAATCATGAAATACTCTATTCCGATGATCTTGAAGCATCTTAGCATGAATATAGAAGCAAGAATAGCCAAGCTCTGTAATTTTCTTGGCAAGAAGTTCCACGCGATTTACAGAATTGCAAAAAATAATAGATTGGTTTATTTGAAGCTGCAACAGAAAGACAATATATCTGTTAGAGAGCATCTGCATGGAGAAGCTCGCTAGGTTGGATAGAAAGCACTTATGTATTAGAAAAAAGAAGATATAAATTTGTCCTTGGATCAATTACTGAAGAAAGATTTTTTTTCTAATTCTTGAAACAGAAGCTGAAGGAAACCGGAAAACCAAAGTATAAAATCCTTATAACGTGGTTTCAATACTTCCAAAGTTCCGCTCATACTTGATCATTAAAACACCTTATTTATTGTTATCATATCTTAATGTAAAAATAGTTTTACTCTAAAAAAGACTTAAAACCATGATTAACAACAAATCAAGTGCTACTGAGTCCTGGACCAAACTTTTCCTCGGCGAAAAAACTAAATCACCGGCAAAGCAAATGCACTGTGATAAAATATGCTTAATCTTGTAAACCTTCGAAAATAGAGTGTTGAGGCAGTGAACTTTCTGTCTTTCTTCCACAAAAGCATAGTACTGAGTTATACCCTTGAGAGTAAGCTCATCCATAAGGTTGATTATGTAAGGTCTTTTCAGATATCTTTCCTTAAAATCTTTCACCGTAACAGGAAATGTAGCAGAAAACATGAGAATTTGACGATTTGCAGGTAAAAATCCAATCAATTGCTCAATAGAAGGTTGAAACTCCGGTGACAAAAGCTTATCAGCCTGAAATATATCCAGACAAAGATGATAAGATCTAACCCACTTCCTATTAGGACATTATAGTAGCATTATTTCCAAAATTGAAATAAGGAGGAATATGAAACATAGAGAGATATAAGATATGATTGCATGATCTCATAGAAAGCAAAAACAGGAACCAACATGATCAATTAAATTCCCCCCACCAGGAACGGATGAAGTTCTGAAAAGGAAGATCTTCTCATGTCGGTAGCATCACTGCGTTTTAGGTTTCCACACGCTCAATGTATTTATGCAATTTAACAAAAGAATTGTCATATGTCAAGTGCTAATTCGCATGTCCATAATAAGAGAAAAGGAGGTTAGACCGTGACAAGCAGAGAAAAAAAAACCAAAGTTGGATACAAGTATAATGTCTGCATATCACATGCTATGAATCAATTATAGTTTCAACTGTTAATCAACTGCCACCAAAACATGTTGGCACCGGGCAGTCCATACCTCATCCATTGCTAGCATAGAGCAATCTTTCAAAATGCAAATACCCTTTTTTGCAAGATCGAGAATTCTTCCAGGAGTCCCAACAAGTAGATGAACTGGTTGATAAAGCCGCATTATGTCATCTCTTAAGCTTGTTCCGCCAGTAGTTACCATGACTTGAATTTTTAAATGCTTTCCAAGTTCTTTGCAAACTTGGGATGTTTGAAGAGCCAATTCTCTGGTCGGTACCAGAATCACAACTGCAAAGATATTCATATTTAAAACACAACATAAAATCACTGGATCTGCAAATATCTGTGCAACACAAACCCACAGAGACAATCCTGATCGACCGATATGGATCATTCAAAATGGATATAGTGTAATGGAAAAAAATCAGGATAGACTTTCTCAAAATGAGATTCAAAATATACTAAGCAAATTGAACTTATCACAGTTTCAGCTCTCACTATCCAAAGGTATAGCGACTATAAGCCTAATACAACGTCCCAGTTCCCTTAAAAGGCACATCCAAAGAGACCCAAGATGATGAAAGTGAGGACAGTTAAATAGATATTAACAAACCTTGAATAGCATTTTTATCTTGGTCAATTTTTTCCAGGGCAGGAATGCAGAAAGCAGCAGTTTTTCCAGTTCCATTTTTTGCCCTAGCTAAGATATCACTTCCAGTGAGAGCAATCGGTATGCTCTCCTCTTGGATTGGGGATGGTCTCTCAAAACCCTTCTCATATATTCCCATAAGAAGTTCACGCTTCAAAAAGTAGTCTTCGAATTCATTTCCTTTTGTAGCTGTAACATCCTAAGATAGAAACAAAGAGCAATCAGGAATTCACACCTACCAAATGCATACATACAGAAAACCCAGACGAACTACAAATCAGTGCTGCAGAATGATCAATTTCCAATCTACCCTAATAGAACAAACATACAGGAAAAAGATGCCAAATAAACGATCTGTGAGGGTGTCCCCAAGAACAATATATTCTACAGTCAATTTCAGAGACTAAGCATCCAAAAGTTAAGGGCTGCCAAACTTAGACTGAAGTTACTCAACTTACATACTTCAGTTAAGAAAAAGATCGGCTTCAGTTATTTCATAAATAATAGTTCTTGATGACAATGAGGTACTTAGGGTTTTACCCGGCAGCTTCACAATCATTCAGCCAACACACAAAATAAAATATTTCCATATGCTAGCCTAACCCAAGGCTCTTCCTGAAGAGTTGATTTAACATCGTGGCATAATATTTAGTAAGTAAACGCATCACAAGAAGGCTTGTTTTGAAAAGGACAATTACAAGTGACTGAGCAGAAGCCTCCATTAATATCCACTAAAATTATAAGGAGACAATATTTCATGTATTTGTAGACTGATTTCATTCAGAAATGACGAGTCAAATTTTCCAAGAATAAAATAACATAATGATCAACTTAAGACCGTGATTAGTAAACTAATCATCTTGAACTATTAGATGAAAATATTCTCAAACTATTTCAACACAAAAGCGTAGAAGATAAAATGAGTGACCTAGAATGAATACCCCACTGTAACAAGCATCGACCATCGTCGAAAAATATTACCTCAGTTTTGAAACGGGTGTCCTGAGGTGGTAACTTTAAGCTTGCTTTCCAATCTTGAGAACTAGTGAAGAAAAGCAATAGAAAAGTAGATACTTGCGTTAATTATGATAAGTCAGCAATTACTAGGATGACAGATAAGTAAAGTAATATATGCCATGCACCATGAATAACAAAATTTATTTATGAGTTATTCAAGAATACCAGACAGGTCTTCCAAAAAACAAGTTGGCATCAAGCAGGAGCAGGAACAACGCAAAACAAATCCGAGACAGACGGCAAGACTCATGCCCGAATGAGGCCAAAAAATGAAAAAAAAAGAAAAAAAAAGAAGACAAACTTGAATGCTGTTTCACATGTAGCAATCAATTCATAACTGCGATCTTGTCTCATTTTCTGACACACTAGAACATCAAATGGGAGTCATTAAAGTTTTAAAGACTAGCGTTTTTAGTAAGAAACTCCAATTATCGTTTTTTTGTAAGAAACTCTAATGCATATAGCCACCCTTTTAAAGCTTGAGTAATTGGTTCCAGCATATTGTTGCCGAGTAATACTAAAGCTATAGATTATATTACTTTATCTTCTTTTTCGTACATTCCATTGTCTAAACTCCAGCTAACAATTCACTCACATTCAATATATCACCCGGTAAATACAAAGCTCTTTAAGATCCAATTCACACTAAATATTCGTTATAAAGACAAAAAAGAACGTATAAAACACCTTTAAGAGGAACCGAGACCAAGAAGCAATTATTAATGAGTCACATCGTGAAAAAAGAATTAATTTAGACTAAACTCTGAAGTAAAAGAAGAGGGAAAAAACATTGAACAATTGACTACGACGATATTAACCTGGAATCTGCGGCTTCAGATTGCACAGTTTTCTCAACCTCAATATTTGCATCAGCTAGCGTCAGCTGAGTTCTTGGTAGCCATTGTTGTGGCTGAGGGTTTTGAAACAACTGATTGTTCAGTTTATTATATGGTGCTGGACCACTCTGTACGTAATGCTGGGCAGGGTTTCTCGGCTGAAAACTAGGGTCCATCCCCACATTTGAATGCATTCCGCCCCCTCGGCCGCCACCCATCCCCGGCGGCGGATATCTCGCCCTCGAATTCATTACAAAGCCCTAGATACAAACACTTAATCGTAGTTTCGCTAAACAAAAAAATGTGCTAACCTCCTACGTGTAATCTGTACAATAACAATATATAATTCTGAAGCTATTAACTGGATGCTGCTGCGGAAGACTTGAAAAAATTTGGGTTAGCTCAAGGGGATAGTGACTTGCCGCATTTATAAAAGAGCGCACCATAACGTAATTTACATAATTTGGCGGTGCGTTTTGAGATTATTAAAACCATGTCTGGAGACTGGAGTTCGTGTCTTTGTCCCGTGAATTTGTGGGAAAATAAGAAAATCGGAGATCCATACATAATATAATTCAATTGCAGGTAGTGATTATTCAATTGCAGGTAGTGATTATTATCTTGCATATTATTCTTATCGAAAATATCGATCGAAATCTTTAAATTTTAAAATTCAGATTCTCCATGTATATCATTTATAATTAGATATCACTTGATACTTTCGAATTCAAAAAACGAATTCAAAGCAATTTTAGATAACTTCGTTTACACGACGGTCTTACTTGGGAACCGACGTACATGTTGTAAATATCAGTGAACGAATATGTATCACCACTAAACTCAACATTAAACTCATCCGATTGCGTAACAATGTGCTTCACATCATCCAAATGCACGACACCAACGTCTTCCATATCATTTTGTTGATCGGTCACATTATTCTGAAATGAACAAAAATTATTTATACATCAGATACCTCATCCTTTCAGACAATATTGTGATTAAAATATTCATCGTCGTACTCTGCCACATTGCCACCACCCACAGTTCGTATCCAAAGTTCCATCTCACAATTCAACGATTCCAATAATATCAAGTGTTCTGTTCATCCCAACTTTAGAGTTAATATTGTGTTTAACTTCAATATGGAGCGCAAACATGTCTGTTGCACATCCAAAATATAAAAACCTTTCAATTCATTATCATTCACAATATTCATTGAACACGTATATCAATGTCTCACATATGGTACATAACTTTTTATCAATCGTTATGTGCCAACTAGCTCAACTTGTAAATATTCAACAAATCAAATTTCACTATCAACGTGAATCAGTGTCCACTTATCACCAGACTGTAGATATCATTTAAATACATGGATATCATCATATTTATTCATTTACCGTCGTACTAAAAAATAATGATTATTGGCGTAACCTACAAAAAATATAAAATATTTAGATGAATGGATTCAGCAAAAGATAGCATCAAAATCTTTATTCATAATAAAAATTCGACCCAAGATCATCGTCCTTGACCCAAAAATCATTGAACTCGACCCAGAACACACCGAACACGACCCAACAAATGCTACGTCTCGACCCAGATACATATAAAACTCGATCCAGCTACATATGGAACTCGACCCAAACTCTAAGACTCGACTCAACTCAAACAACCGGAACACCGATCTAACATGATAAAACAACTCCAGTACTACTAATCACTCTTACTTTTGATATTTCTGTCAATATTTCCTCCATTTTCCTTTGGGGGAACAGAATAACAAATGTCGTAGAACTAAAAACCAGAAGAACTCACAACAATAACAAAAAAAATTGGACATTGTCTAATTCTATCCTATCTGGTTAACAGGGATTGTTGGTTGATGGAATTGATGGAAAACATCATAATTTTGAATAAAAAATGATTATTTTAAATAATATTATTTTTAAAAATTTTAAATATTCTTTTAACGGTCCTAATCCATTTTTTTTTTTAAAACCAAAGTCAACTTTTATTCTTTTTAAATAAAACTGAACAACAGCATACGTTAATTCGAGGTTTATCATAAAAATAAGTTATTCTCTATTAAGTCTTTGTGACAAGGAGAAAATAACATTTCTAGAAATTCTTGTTGTTTACTTAAGAAACTTTAACAAACATAATTTATGCCAAACAAGCCTTCCAATTAGTCAATTAGACAAGCCTTCCAATTAGGGGATACACACAAATCGAAGCAAAGAGAGATGTATAGAATGAACATGAATTTTGTAGAAAACTTATAAACCAATAAATCTAATCTAATCTAACTAAAAACTAATACAAAAGAGTCGTTATTTCTAAATTTCCGCCCTTTTAAATACATAAAATCTTGCATGATTTAGATAAAATATTCAATACATTCCGTATATATATAAGATTTCCTGGGAAAAACATTCATAACAAATCAAAAGGAAAAATCAAGAAGACAAAAAATCTCACATCCATCAGCCATTGATGTTAGCCATGTAAATGCTGCCTCTCTAGCCCTACAATCTCCCATTATCTGCCCCATTGGCCCCTTCCATGGCTTCCATACCCGAAGTCATTTTCAACTTCTCAAGCTTCTCTTTGATGGGACTCTCACTCAGTGCAGCACACACGACTTCCCTTATTTCCTGTCCCAGTTTCATCACTCTTTCTGACTTAGGATCCTTTGTAGCTTCAACTTTCCACTCATCCATTTTCCAAAACAGCCCTTTTGCAAGTATAGCCTTCTCAATCTCCTCCTTAATCTCTCTGTTCACATTCAGAATTCCTTCACTCAGTTCAGTACGTGGAGTCATTGTTTCCCTTTTCGTCGTTCCGACAACCTCCAAGTTAGCCGATCTAAGGACCTCTTCGATCCCCTCCTTGGCTTGTTCTATTTCCTTTTCAAGATTTTCGTCCACTGGATCCCCTTTTGCTAGCTTATCTCTTCCAATCTTTAAGGTGTCCATCTTGGCTTTTACTTCTGGTGAAACTTTGTGATTGAGCTCGATTTTTATCTTTTCATTGTTTTCCTTCATCTCTAGAAGCCTGCTTACCATATCCAGCGTTTGGAGCTTTCGTTTTAGCCCAAGATAGGCACCAGGGCGGGAGAGTTTTTCCTTGAATTCTAGTATGATTCTATCTGCTTTTTTATTTAAATCTTGGTTTGTGGAATTATTAGTGTTGGCGGAACTAGCCAGCTCTAAGTTAAGGGATTCGATCTGATCAACCAAGCCCATTGAGATGAATGCCTTTGTCATTTCTTGGTCTAGATCTTTTTCGAGCTTTTCGAGTTTTTGATCAGTGGCTGGATCAGACTTAGACGGTCCCTTTGCTTCGAGTATCGTTTTCTTGAGATCTTCGAGCTCAGATTCTATGTCAGAAAACGTAGGCACATTAACCTCAGATGGCTTCATATTACGCTTCCTTTCAGGTTCCACCTGGACTCCTTCTCGGTATCCTCCAACTCAATCGCACGAAACTTCAGCATTCGATGTCTCAGTAGCTCTTCAGTGTTCATCCTTGTTAATTCCTGGGTCAAAATATTCCTCTTGGAAGGTTAAAAAGACATGGGAAATGCATCGGAGTTCGAGGTCCATTAATTTCGCCTAGAACTAACAAGTGATTCACCTCCATTTCTTGAAGAATGGCATGTTTAATCCTTTGAGATGACCATACAGGATCAGCATGTGCACCGCCAAGAGGTTCCTGAATTGAATTATAGGATGGATTCACAAGAAATCAGAAGAGCGAATGCTACTCGAGTTAGAACTTGTAACACTATTACAAGGGAATGTGAGTTTTCTTACAGGAATAATACCGTCGGCTATCTGAAGCTTGTAATGTTCTTGAGCAGTGATCCTCAACTTTTCAGCTGCCTGATCAATAGTGCGCAGAAATGTTTGCTAGCAGAAATGTTTGCTACAGATTCTAGTCAACAATAAGTTAAGGTGGTGAATCTTCTCTAAGTATATGTACCTTGGGAGCCGCCTGGGAGGACTTCCACAATATAGCAGCACAAGCTTCTGGACTGTTGAAGAAAGATTTCAGTTACATACTCCGACGTTCATATGTGTAGAAAAGCTAACGAAGAACATTTGACAGACATTGGGAAAAAAATGGCTATTAGAAATCAAAGAATATCCTCTAGAAATACAACAGATTGGGTGAAGCAAACTAACCTTGCAACATAGAACGCTGAGTTTTCGAGCATCAACAACTTGTTGGAACAAGCAATGGCCAGGGCACCACCAGAACCACCTTCACCCGTCACTACAGTGATGATTGGTACTTTGAGGCCAAACATTGTCCGCAAATTTTGGGCTATTGCTTCACCCTGGAAAATTTTGAAAAAGAACAGCATAAATCAAGAAAAACTTATCATCATAATTGCTCTTAGAAAATGATGAAAAAAAAACAAAAGTGCGCAGCTTGAAACTCACCAGAAAACTGAACTCACCTGGCCAAGTTCCTCAGATTTCAGGTCTGCATATGCACCAGGAGTATCTACAAATGTAATTATGGGAAATCCATGATGATCAGCATATTTCATCATTCGCAACGCCTTCCTGTAACTGCAAAATGTCGAAATTTTGATACCATGACTGACTTTCAATTACTTAATAAGCCAAACGAAGATCAATGATATCAAGAACATTGTATCCCCCCCAAAACTGATCAACAAACATGGTCTCACAGGCTGGTGAAGGTCAAATTGAGAAAGGTTCGAGATTGAGACCGACACAACATAGCACTAAGCTTTTGAAACTTTTATCCTCACATGCTCTTAAAAACAGCTCATCACTAACACTGGCATTTGGACAAACTAGCACCGATTCATCTCTAAACAGCCTTTGTAAAATGTACCCGTGAGGAGTAGGCATCGCAAAGTTCCTCATGATATTTTCTTTTGTATTCCGTCCTTTCTGATGGCCTATGAACATGTAACTTCGACCCTCTATACTTCCAATACCAGTCACAATCGCTGGATCATCATAACCTGCACGATCTCCATGGAGTTCCACCCACTATTCGAAACACATATTTAGTAACTCTACATTCCAAAAGCCACACTTACATAATATGTAAAGGCTCTGGATTTACCTTCTCTGTGATGTTTAAGATGTGATCGAGTACAGTAGGTCTGTTTGGATGTCGAGCAATGTTTAGACGTTGGATGGGAGTCAAATGCGTGTATAGATCCTTAACCGCCTGGGGAAAAAGTTACAATCTAAAACTTGGAATATCATGAACATCGGTCGTGCAGTGATGAAGAAAATCTTGACGCAAATAGAAAAACAGCAGACATTTCTCATCATTGATCAGTCCAAGAAACTTAAGGATTTCACATGTAATTCTTCGTCAACGATTTACTATTGTTGGCTTATAAAACTACTATTCGCCGACTTTCCAAAAGTCTATGCTTATTATATTGATTGTAAACTAACCATTTCGTCTCATTTTTACTTCGAAAATGGATATATCTAACACATTCACTGAAGTAGACCTGTTCATACTTCAACTCCAGAGCATTGATCTGGTCTGTAAAATCTAATCCAGTATCATCAGCCATTCTTTGCACCTGCACAGAACCGAAATCCAACAAATCGAACCTTGAATAATAAATTATACTGTAATCTGAAAAAATGATAGATTAAACCAAATTTTATTTAATACCAAAAGACATGATCAACATGAGCAATACAAAATCAATCAACCTCAATAATCTTCTTCTCCAAATCAATCAATGGCTTCTCAAAAGCAAGTGTCACTGGCTTTGGTTTCTCCTCGAGAGGCTTGAAGTTTGAAAGATAAGCTAAGGGAGTCTGGCTATTGGGATCAATGTTGTCTGGCCATGGATAATCATGCTTCTTCCACTTCTTTAACCCCGCGAATATACGAAAAGTTCTCCCAATTCGCAACTTTGTATCTTTCATATCTTTAGCAAGGGAGCGACTACAAGTTCTTGGTAAAAAATAACAATTTGCAAGGTGCAAAGTCATCCCATTTCCTGAATCCTGGTCCTGTCCTCTGGCTCTCCAGCCATTCCCAGATATAATAATAGATAAAGTATTCATATCAAAACATACCGTGACCCGGAAAACTAGAAAACTGCAGATTAGTTAACATTGAATCCATCATAAGATTATAAGAAACCAGCCGTAGGCAATATGGGATTAATATTTTACTTGACAAAACAAAATCTTGAATAGTGGATGAAGCACACACTTACCTGAGAAACCCGTAAACTTCGAGACTATCGTTTCCTTTTTGTTGAGATTTGATGAAGTTTTCTGCGACAGAGAGATTCCTCCGAGTAAGCTAAATGAGCAGTTAGTTTGAGAATCTGAGACCAACGGTTCAGATATATTTATTAATATTTTATTTTATTTATAACTGCAGAAAGGGCTAATAAATAAGTCGCGCTGATTACATAGATATGTTTTGGATAAAGTTTAGTTGTGTCTTTGTTCTTTTGTCCAGCAAAACTTAGTAAGTTTCTGTGTTGATGATATCATATTAAAATGTGGTCCATCGGATTAAAATAAAATATGATAGATTATTATATAATTTATTGTGTTGGGAAATAAATGAAAAACACGATTAAAGAAAGTGCATTAGGTAAAAGATATACATGTTAAAAAAAGAAAAAAAAAACGCTCATTTGATCTTTTGACACGATATTGATTATTGATAGTATATGTGAGAATGTTTTAAAAAATATTGACTTTCATTGTTTGAATTATTTTTAAAAAAATATGTATATATACATTTTCCTAAATATTTTGTCCAGGCTCACCCAACATGGACGGTAATCAAAGCTACGTACTATGCATTTTTCGAAAATATTAGTTTTAAAAAACTGACCCAAAATTTTTAAATTTCGAAGGTTTAAAATATTCTGCCGTAGTTTCAGAAGGAGAGGAAAGCCTCCTTGAATGCATGAAAAAGAAAAGGTAAAAAAATGAGAACAAACCATTTCTAACTAATATAACTTCCCGAGTCCACAAAAGGTAAATACTATTCCTCCCACAAATTTTTCCACCAAACAAGTAAAGAAATCAGCTATTTTGCCTCCACTTTAATCGGAATCCACCAATTTTTTCACCCCATTAATAATCCTCCGCTGCATCAGAACAATGGGATCTCCAATCACTCTTCCAAGAAAAACATCGGCTTTTTCCACAGTAGATTTTCAAACTTTTCCATTTATTACGGGAAAAGACCTGAAAATTTCTATTGTTGGGATGATATAAGGCCGCCAAGAAATTTTAAGTCAAGGGTGTTTGTGGAGACGAGGATCGTAAAATTGCTTTCCCCTTAATCTTTTGACCTGAAGTCTGAACATCGAGAATCTGAGAAGAAAAGGGGAAAGGCAAGATGGCAGCATTTACAGGAACCTTGGACAAGTGCAAGGCTTGTGAAAAGACTGTTTATTTCATTGATTTGTTGACCACTGATGGAGCAACTTACCATAAATCGTGTTTCAAATGCAGCCACTGCAAAGGAACTCTTGTGGTATGTGATCTTGTTTCGAAACATTCGATCTATCTCTCGTGTAATGTTTGTGCAAAGTGAAAGATCATAAGTTTACATCCAAAGGGCAAGAAAAAGTGATTGCTAATGCGCATCCGCCTCTGAGTTTCTCTGATTTTTTCTCTTTTATATATTCTTGTGTCTGAAATTACCTTAGGATTTGCGGATAATGGGGCTATATACACATAGAAACGATATGATTTTAGATGGGCCAACTCAATGTAATTTGTGACCAAATCTTCAAGTATTGGTTTCTCATTTTTTGTTGTACGATTTTACCATCTAATCCTGCAATGTTTCATGGCAGATGAGCAACTACTCTTCTATGGATGGAGTTCTATACTGCAAGCCACATTTTGAACAACTTTTCAAGGAGTCTGGAAACTTCAGCAAGAATTTTCAAACTTGTAATACACCTTGTTTCGAAATTCATTCACGCCTTCTGTTCCCACATTATTATTTATCAGAAACCTAACTATTCTTTTGACCTTTATTCAATTTGTAAGCAGCAAAACCTGAGAGGGAAAATTCGCTGGTACGTCAATCTTCCTTCCTCCGTTGATCCTTCTGCTTTCAATGACAAAACTCTCGAATGGGAAATATATACTTTTCTGAATGAAACTCAATGTTTTCCAATTCTTGTTTCAATTTATCAGACAAGAACGCCAAGCAAGGTCTCTGCCATGTTCTCTGGGACTGTAGACAAATGCTCAGCTTGTAATAAAACTGTTTACCCCCTGGAGAAGGCAAGTAGCTTGATAAGTAGTTTTTGGTTCTGCAAATATGCAATTTTTTTTAAAGAAAATATCTAGCTGACATTTACTCAAGACCTGAAATCCATTTCTGCTAATCAAGCAGATGACGATGGAGGGAGAATCTTTCCACAAGTCATGCTTCAAGTGTGCTCATGGAGGCTGCCCTCTCACGCACTCGTCCTATGCTGCATTGGATGGGATCCTATACTGCAAGGTACATTTTCAACAGCTATTCATGGAGAAAGGAAACTACCAACATGTACTCAAGGGTGCCACGTATAAAAAGAGTGGCGTCGAGCCCGTGGAGGCCGAGGTTGAGGCCACCCATGACGACGAGCCCAAGGAGGAAGAGGGTGATGTGAAACCTGAAAACGAATCAGAATCCGACAAGGCACAGGAACAATCTTAGAACAACTTTACATGCAATGTGTTTTTTGCTGTTTTTGTTGCAAATCATGAAAGTTTACAGGTTTCTTTTCACCTTCTTCTTTCTTTTTATTCTTGAATCTTGACAGATTAGATTGTATTGTATTGTATTTTATTGTGGCCAGATTTTAATCATGTATCTTTTGGAATCTGTCGTAGTGCTCAAGAATCTGTATACCTTATTCATATATTTCTGTACAATTTATTCTTTAGATATATTGGAACCAATAATATATTCTGTGATACATATGCATCATAACATTTAATAGGGATATCTTCTAGTCTAGAGTACAAACGCACGATTTCTTTCCCCGAACTAGGTTAACCAGGCACTCACCTTAGGATATTCATATATAGAATTCACATAAAATTTTTCCTTTTCATTTTCTAATATTATATATGTATATATTAGACACACAACAAATGTAATATTAACTTATTATAAATTGATACCATGGACACGAACACGTTACGTGAGTAGATCATAGTATAATCCTATTAATTTATATGTTATTTTATCGGTCAAAAGAAAAAATGTCGATATTGGTGTTATATATCGATCGAGGTGTCGTTTCGAAAAATGAAACTTGTGATTACAATTAGAATCAAAACTTTATCGAGAAGTTATGGTTGGTTTAAAAATAATAATAATTAAAAACGGTAACTAAACTGCATAGTCTTGTTGATTGAACGCGCCTCTTCTTTGATTCATCTGTCTTAACGCTTTATATATCCACCACGACTACTTAAACCCTAGCTATGGCCTGGTCACCATTCTTAAATCACTTTTAGCAAGCAAGCATAGGGCTGAAGATCAAGCTCCAAATTTTCGGTCTCGAAATGGCCGCTACCGCCACCGCCACCACCTCCGCTTTCAGCTCCACCGCAGATTGCGTCTATCAAGGGGCCAGAAGAGTGCACCAAATCACCACACTTCATGTGGCTTCGACTCGAAGGCCCTCTGCATTTTTTAAGAGTGTAAGAATGATCGATACGATTAACTGTACCGCGGCCTCACGCTGTTCCTCCTCTGGTTCTATGAAATGTAAGCCCACTACGTTTTGCTGAATGATCATTATGTATCAGCATTTTTCTTGATCAGTTATTTTTTAAAGTGTTAATGCATAATTACTGGCTCCGACAGTTAGAGTGCTGTAAATGGATTTCTTTTTTCATAAAATCAACTTTCCTTCATCTAAATAAATTAATTTGGCTTGCCCATCAAAGGAGTACTTCCAGAGGATCCTTAGCTGTAACTACTATGGCTTTTAGTGTGTAATTTTAAAAAATGTGTAGTTTGGCTACTGCAAAATTTTAATCAATGGTGTATAAAATTGGTTTGCAATTTTTAAACTCGGTTTCTGAGTCTGAAAATTTTGTATTTCATTTTGATATTTTTCAATCCGGTATTATCTTTCTCCCTTGGTGTATACTGCAGCTGCAACCATCACTGATGCTTCTGCGAAGGTCATTGATGGAAAATCGACTGCCAAAGAAATCAGAGATGAAATTGCCATTGAGGTATCTAGGATGAAAGATTCTATTGGGGTTGTTCCTGGACTGGCGGTCATTCTCGTCGGAGACAGGAAAGATTCTGCTACTTATGTACGCAACAAGAAGAAGGCCTGTGAATCTGTAGGGATGAAGTCATATGAAGTGTGTTTGGCAGAAGACTCCTCAGAACAAGAAGTGCTCAAGTACATCTCAGGCTTCAATGATGATCCTTCAGTTCATGGTATCCTTGTTCAGTTGCCTCTACCTTCTGTAAGCCTCCTATATCTGAGTATTTGATTTTTTCGCTTACACTTTATGTGGCTGAAAATGGTGCTTATTAATTCATGAAATATAGCAAGATGATACATGTTATTTTGTAAAGATTAAGCAGTAATTCTCTTGTTGGCTAGGCAAGCTGCTCCTTTGGGGCTACTAATCAGTCGAACTTAAATCCCTAGTACAATAGAATATCTTGTTGATTTAACTGATGACAGCAACTTTCCATTATATAATTTCCAATTATGGGAATGATTTTATTTTGTGGGTATATTCGTGGTGCAGCATATGAACGAGCAGAATGTCTTGAATGCTGTTTGTATTGAGAAAGATGTCGATGGCTTCAACCCTCTTAATATTGGTCGTCTAGCCATGAGAGATCGAGAACCATTATTTGTTCCATGTACTCCCAAAGGATGTATAGAGTTGTTGCATAGATATGGTGTTGCGATCAAGGGGAAGAGGGCGGTTGTAATTGGCAGGAGTAATATTGTTGGGATGCCTGCTGCGCTCTTATTGCAAGTATGACGATCCCGCAAGTATATTTAGCAGTTTAATGCTTTTTGTTGTCCTATTTATTTTCTTGCTTGTTCTTCTGACAGAGGGAAGATGCCACGGTCACTATTGTCCATTCAAGAACAAAAAATCCGGAGGAGATCACAAGAGAAGCAGACATCGTTATCTCGGCTGTGGGGCAACCAAACATGGTGAGGGGTAGCTGGATCAAGCCTGGCTCCGTTATCATTGATGTCGGAATAAATCCAGTTGAGGTGTGCATCATTCTTGTATCAATTTTTTTCCCTTTCTTTTGGATAGACTCTCGATGCATTCATCAGGCCGACACTCCGAAGCCGGATGCTCGACTGTCATCTTTAATTACCTAATATGTGGTGAATTATAACTAGAGTAGTTACTTCTCATGTGACAGGATGCTAAGAGCCCTCGAGGGTATCGACTTGTTGGAGATGTTTGTTATGAGGAGGCAAGCCAGATGGCTTCCGCTATCACCCCTGTTCCTGGGGGAGTTGGGCCTATGACAATAGCTATGCTTCTCTTAAACACCCTAGTCGCGGCAAAGAGAGCTAACAACTTCAAATGACATAGACGAGGGCATATTCCTTCTGGTCAGTCTGACTGAGAATCTGCTGTCAGACGAGGGCATACTCGTTGATCTGACTGTGAGTCTGCTGTATTTTGCCTCAAGCGAAGCAGAGCAGTTTTTGAACTTTGTGATAAACTTCTAAAATTAGTTGAAAGGACGTCGGACGACCTTTTGCAGCTGGGAAGTCCATTCAATTTTTTCTCAAGTGAGAAATTTTGAACTTTACCTGTACTCTTTCTACCATCTATCTATTTCTAATGTAAAATCTATCAATAAAAAGCAAGTTTTTGTTTTGTAAATATACATGTTTATTCCCTGTATTGACCAGATGTCAATTGGAGTTATGTCAGTAAAATCCGAAAAAGAAAGGGACAAAGTTGGAAATTAATATCGTACGTACATAATTTTCAACTAATGAGTTAATTTATTCCTATATTTTCCACTTTTACTTCCCTACTACAATTGATCGTGTCAAATTATCAATACATAAATCTTACATGTTATACGATATGATTTATGTTTCTAATTTTATCCATGTCTGTTAAAATGTGTGAAAATCTACGATTGCTATCCTCAAAAACTAAGAGTAATCGATTTTTTTTTTTGACATGCGGCACATAGGTGTCACTTCACCCATGCCAACCTATATCAATTTTTGGCTCAAACCTTTTTCCTTACAAATCATTTATCGTTTACTTTTATTTGTAGCGAGTTTAGGTGTCTTCATGCCGCTGACAATGTTGAGTTTTGTTCCATTTTTTTTTTCAAGGCATTTAAATTAAGAATCATTAATTGATATATAATGCTCTCTCCATTCATTTTCAGTTTTCTCTAAATAAAATTCGTCAGTTCAATATTTAAACAATATTTGGTCAAAACTCCGACAAAATAAACTGTGTTCTTTTTAATTTAATGTTATTGAACTAATAAAATGCTGATTTCAAAATGTATATTCTAAAAGTACATTAAACACGATATGTTTTCATAGTAGTTATATTTTTGGAACATACAAAATATGATCCCAAAATACTACGTTTCAATTGATCGATCCCTTTGTTGAAAATAAAACTGATTAAAACAAGTCGATTCTTCTTTGCGGGAAAAAAAGAAACATATTTTTTAAAAACATACATTTTTTGGAAAATACTCATCCAAGTAGAGGCAGTACTATCATTCTTCATAAGTTGACACTTCTTTGCGGTAGAAGAACAAGCCAGACGGGCCGTCGTCGGGCACCATTGCCAGCATCACCGGACCTTCCGCACCCTCTTCAGTCGTGATTGTGCCTTCGTTGAAGTTCATATCTGTTGAGACGAAGCCCGGACACAAGCAATTTATCCGAAAAGTTGGGTACTTGGCAGCTATAATCCTTGTGTATGCACACATTGCTGCTTTCGACAAAATGTAAGCACCAAGATATTGAGGCCAGCCTTGAGCTTCTGACGAACCCTCCTTCAAACTCTTCAAGAACTCATTCAATACTTGATCGATCCTCTCTTCTGTGAGATTTTCAGCGTCTCTGAGCACCCCTTTAGCCCATTCATTCGGTATGTTCTGAAACAAAAATGCTGTCTGAATCAGTAACCTAATAAATATGTCAGCTCAATGGCACGTTTAAAGAAGTGTTAGGTGCTTGCGAAAGCTTTCATTTTATAGGCTTAACCTCTGGTTTTCGTACCTTTAGCTTGCCCATTGAAGATGAAACGTTAACGATCCTCGGCGAAGGAGAAGACTGGAGAAAGGGAAGCAGAGCTTCAGTGGTTCTTTTTGCACCGTAGTAGTTGGTCTGAAGAGCTTCCACGGCCAAGTCATAAGTCATAGTAGCTATGGTATTCCAATTGATTTTTGTTCTGTCTGCCTGCAAATTTCATTCCCACAGTTATAAATGGTGTACAGGGCAACAAATGAAATGAAAGCGAGAGACAAATCACGTGGAAAATCTCCCTCTAATTAAGTTACTTTCTTGATTATGGTGAAAATTTGTACATATATGATCTACAATCTTGATCGAGTTAGAAGATAAACTTTATTTTTAACAAAAGCTATGGAAGTATATAATACGAAAGTGCTGACGTACCCCGTTGCGCAAGGCCTCGATTGCATCCCGGAAAGCATCCCTGTCGACTGTGGCTCCAAGAATCGCCGCATTGTTCACCTGCACCCCACGATTTGAAACACTGGAACGAAAAGGAAGTATATATATATATATATATGTATGTATGTATTACCAGAATATCAAGCTTTCCAAACCGAGACTTGACGAATTCGGCAAGCGAAGCAACGGTATCCGGATCCGTCACATCGAGCCTATGAAAAATGACGAGACCAGAAAGCCCTCCGGATTCTTTTTCAGTTTTTCGACAGCTTCGAGTCCCCTTCTCTCATCTCTCGCCGTCAGCACTACAGTGATCCCTTTGGATGCCAACTGCCGGCAAACCTCCAATCCAATCCCTTTGTTTGCGCCAGTAACCACAGCATGCCTGCATTAGCCACCATGGAAAGTCAAAATAAAAGGGTTATAGGGATAACGCCATATCTATTGGCCACTTACTTCTGGCTCGTGTTCTCCGCCGCCATTGATAAAGTTTGATGATGATTTTCCTTTGGTTCAAAATAGTAGATGATATATTCCAACAATGAGCCAAGGATGATATAAATTATGTAGATGATCAATTATTATATAGACAGATAATATAATAATTTACAGTTTCTAATCCTTCAAATGAAATTCGGACGTTGGATCGAACGAGGGGATATTAATATTAATTCTCTGTTGCAAACCATATATCTTATGTTACATGGTTATGTATAACAAATCTATGACACGTATTAGGAGTTCTGATTTGTAAACAGTAGGAAATCTAAATGTATATAAATATTGACACAAATTAATAAGTATAATAATACAATTATGATATGCATAGTTCTCATTTTATTTCTTTAGTAAGAGATGATAAGAGAGCCACGTGAAATATGAGAAGTAATGTTGACGGTTCACACATGGGCAATCATGAGATATATGGACGTGGATTAAGCTCGAACATCAAAATAAGTAGTCCACGTGGGTGCTTATAGTGTTAAAATATTGAATATTAGTATTATTATGATATAATATTGGCTTTATTGTTGTCAGCTCAATGATTGAAAAAGCCGCAAAAATTGTATACAATAGTAAAAATATTATTCTACTTATATAATTGTAGTAGTTAGTAATCAAATACCTAAAGTTATCATTAGACTCTTAAATTTAAAAAAATTATGAGAAAGATGAATACTTAACTCAACAAAATTTATGTGGTTGATAATCAATTGGATAACAAAATGTATATTCGTCATATAAAATAGGGCATTTTAGGGATTTTAAAAAACAAAATCATGATATTATTGTCTCTTTTAGGTCAAAGTTTTATACATGGCACCATGTGTGCTCAGTTATATACTTGGCACATAGGGATATGGTATCATCCGGAACTGCCACGTCCCTGTGGTGCGCATCATGATATCTACCGTATCACCTCTCTATATCCACGGTTTTTTCGTTCATTAGATTTACGTTTTGCATCACATTTTCACAAAGTTCATCCACCTCGTGTTGGCATCGTCATACTTCATCGTCGCAATCCTCCTCCTCTACGTCGCTCTTCTTCTCCACCCAAGGGAAACTATCCGTTCTCATATTTGCATCACATGTTAATCAAGTTCATCTACCTCGTTACATCACCAAATCTCTCCCACGCCTCCATCCCCATAGGACAATTCAACCGGATAAAGAAGTTAATCGTTATAAGAACTCTCACAAAAATATCATCCAAATAATAGAATATTATCTTTTATTCCAAGGTATTCCAGATAAAATAAAAATTCCAGATAAAATAGATCTTCTGGAAAATCAATCGAATATAGCAGTATTCCGTTTAAATCAACCAAATAAACAATTGATCTGGATAATTGAATCTTCCCGTTAATAACTTATTCCCGATAAAGAAGAGCCTCCAGAATAAACAGATGGGGATACAATAAAGTTTATCTTTTGGATAAAGTGAATCTTTCGAACAAAACATGTCTTTCAAATAAAATGTTTTTTCTAAATAAAATGAATCTTTTGGATATAAAAAGTTTTTCAGGTTAAAGTAGATCGAACCGAATGAAGAAGAGTTTCCAGAAATTAAGTTTGCTAATGAAATAGATCTTCAAGATAAATCAACCATATAAAAGTAGTTTTTCTGGTTAGGTGAATCTTTCGGATAAAGAAGTTCGTCCAAATAAAGTGAATAGTTCGAACAAAATTTATCGTTGTATTGTTGTACTACATGGTGTGTGTGTCTATATATATTATGAATTTAATAAATCAACCAAATCTACAAAATTAAGTGCCATATCTCATCATTGGCGCTAGCATTTAGTAAACCATGTGCGTCGCTAATATACAATAGTGGCTAAAAGGGAGATTTTATGTCTACTAACTTCATTTTTATCATTAAATTGAGGCGAGAAAATTCATTAAAAAATTTCTAGATAAGTTACTTTATTAGTAGGATATTCTAATAGCTTGGAGTGGAGATCAAGAGAGACAGAAAGGAAACTGATTTATCTTTCTCAAAGAAGCTACATTGAGAAGGTGCTTGACAGATTTGGAATGTAAAATCCTAAGCAAGTCTCAACACCTTTAGCACCACATTTTAAAGTAACTAGTGAGCAGAAATCAAACCTTTGGCCAGTTGTAACTCTATCCACAACAGAGACCAAATATATAGCCATCGCAGAGGCAATAAAGGAAGAACCAGATGTTTTTGATGATAAGTTGCATCTTGTGAGGAAGTGATTGCAAAGAAACAGATGGTGGTGGGAAAGGTTAACACTCTTGATGCAAATGCAGCTGATATTCTAACCAATTAAAGCTTGAATTGGTTATTTTTCAGTATGATTTTGAATTTCAGACTGTTTTTTTATTTCATAGATAGATTTTTCAAACATATTTTGTATTAAACATATGTTCAAAAATTATATTATTCAAGATACAAGTTGATGTTCATTATTTTATGCAAGTGGGCACGCGCACATGTTGCACAAAATAGGTTGGCAAATTTAGTCAAAAAAGGGGCCAGGCAGAATGCCGTTAATGGATAAAATCTCATGAATCACACGCCAAAAAATTGAATTATTACCTATTTTTCGTAGATAAAAAGTACAAGAATTTTTAAAGTGCTATTTCCACCCTTCTTCCGTTTGGAAAATCGCCCGCACACCGAAACACCCTTCTTATTTCCCGCTTGTTTCCATTTCCCTTCCTTCAAGCACTCCCTATATATACTTTCCAACGCTCCAACAATAATCTCATCAACCAAAACCATCGTCACTCCACGTACATAACAGATTGCCACTCCCGTAAAATGGATAAGGCGCCATCAATGGTGATCGAAGTTACAGTGATATCTGCAGAAGGTTTGCTCGTGAACCGGAGGCAACCCGTCAAGAAGAACGCCTATGTCGTCGTAAGGTCCGACCCATTTAACTCCCGTTCGACGGGTATTGATCCGCAGGGAGGGAGCTGCCCCTCATGGAACGAGAAGCTGGTGATGGACATGCCGATGCATGCTCGCTTCATCACCGTAGAGGCGCATTCCGGTAACAAAACGATTGGATCGGCGAATATCCCGGTGACGGAGTTCTCCGGCGGATGCCTGCCGGAGAATTATTTGAGTTTCTTGAGTTACAGGTTGAGGGACGCTAATGGGGAGAAGAATGGGATCGTGAATTTTTCGGTGAAAGCTAGAGGCGGAAAATCTTGCTGTTCCTCCAGCTGCGCTAGGCCTTGGATTGGTTTTCCGGCTGAGAACAAGGCGTCTAACGGGATTGTGATGGGGATTCCGGTTTTGTATAGCTAGAAAAGTATTCTCTCTAAAAATCAATGTTCTAATGTCATAATTGCACATACTTTGTCAAGATCGGGTTGATTGTGCCACATGTGGGATGTCTTTGCAAATTTATGCAAGAGCATGAATTTGATCTCTAAACATATATAAATATATGTATTTGTTTTGTATGTTTTGTTAAGACATAACGTGGTTAAAGACAAATATGACATTTGAGTTGATAGCAAAAAACTCAAAAATAAAAAACTTTTACGTCACGGTTATAAAGAAAAAGAAAAAACCTTTGTACGTGGTTCATCGATTTATTGTGAAACATATTATTTTGTACGTATAGATTAACAAAACAAGAGACCATTACGAGAAAGACCATTTATAACCTAGTGGGAAGTGAAGTGCTGCTCCACCCCACACCGATTGTGGGTTGGATACTGGAACCCTAAAAAATCTCGGGTTCCTTGAACAATACTGAAGATGCCAAGGCCCTTGCCATAAAGAAGCCAGTAGATTTGTTGGACCTTTTTGAGGGCAATTTTGAAAGTTGCCATAGCATATCTCATACCTAACCGTTCTTTGACCCATCTCCGAATCCCATTACTGAACCAACATCCCAAAAATAGGTGTTCCATGTAATCAATCCCTTGACAGTGTGTTTTGCACGGAATACGTTTTTTTGTAAAATGCTATTAATCGTGCTTAGGTTTTCTACATTGATACGTTTCCATCGCCACGTGTATGTATAATCATTCATGTCCGGCATTCTATTCATTTCCCTTTTACCAACACAAAATAGTAAATACTATTACATACAAATCATACATCTCAGTATTCGAGAGTGGGTTTCAAGCTTCAACTCCATTTCTAAAGTGACATAGAAACAAGTTCCTCAATTATATTATTAAAAGACCATCATATACACAAACAAGCAGCCATCGCCTCCTCAAAGCTCGATATGTTTGATCTAACATGACCGAACAACTTCTGAAACACCCAAGGATCCTGGATTGTGGCTACCACTGTTTCGATCATACTTCTTCACTGCCGCTGTGGTTACCGTTTTTCAGTATATTTAACTTGCATAGTGGACAGGTGGCATTCATATACAACCACTTGTCGATGCAGGCCGAGTGAAAATGGTGGCGACAAGGAAGTTCACGTAGTTCAGTACCATCGTCATAGGAACTTAGGCAAATGCAGCATTCCTGCAACCCAATAAAGAGGAATTTAAAGGTTTAAGGACACGCAGAAGATTCTGATTGGTTCTAGAAATTTGTAGACAGATGTACAGAGACGTACAGCATCCTCTAGAGGAAGAACATGCTCTGTGGGGGAATCAGTGTCACATTCAGTCATTATCCCTCCAAATGATTCTTGTATCTCTCCATTTTGCTTCTCAAAATCACCAATTCTCCTGAATTTGTATTTAGGTAGTCTCTCGATGTCTTCTTTAGTAGCTCCTTCCTGTAGCCGTAAAGGAAGAAACAAAAATTAAAAACAAGAAGAGGAATCACTTTACAGAAGAGAATGGACAGCGTATGATTGTAGTATTTGTTTTTTTCCTAGGTTCACGGGTATACATCTCAATTCTCATTATCATGGAATGAGAGTTGCCGTAGCGCAACTTGCAAAATTAGAATTTTCAAAATAAAGAAGCAAAATATATCTACCAGCAGCACTGTTTTACTCATAACTGAAGTTTTAGCATGCTTCCAAAGTCATAGACAGCAAAAAGCCAAAAAGCTTCCACCTTTTTACCTAAAACCAATTAGAGGTTCACTTGCTCTATGATGATGCAAGGATGAATGACTATGATTAGGCAATGTAATTAGATCAAAGATAAGTTTGTCAAAGAAGCTAAAACTTGCATGACATTTCAAAATTCTAATATGTGGGGAGGCAGATGGTTGAACATTAGTTTTGACTCTATTATGAGTGGCGTGTGAGGTATCTTCAGCAGCAAACTCAAGAAGCATACCTGGTCAACCTCGAGCAAAACCACTAGCTACTACAAGAAATCTGTAGCATAGCAACAATGCAATGATTTTATCGTAAAACAATTATCATCGCTCGTTCCATATAAAATGTATGTCAGTGGCAAGAGAATTGTCAAGCAGCCTAAGGGGAATCATTCTCATGTCCAGGCCTTGGGTCATGAAAATTAGAAAGTATACATCCCAAAGTTAATCAAAAGACTGGTGATAAATGACTTGATCACCCCCAAAGCAACCAACCACATCAAACACAATCTAATAGACCAAACTTCGAAAAGGAAGCATACAACTGACTGACCGAAGCAAGAGTTAGCTGTATAAATTATTCAATGTCAGTTACCTGATCTGCTACTGCATATAAGATTGCTATAATACAGGGTAGGCAGCAGCAAACAGCAATTCCAATTACACATGCCACAGCAACACAAATAACAACGAAGAACACATCAAAGGCCAAAAATGTAATACAGAGCCTGCAAAAGAAAAATAGGCAATTCTCATATCGTCACATAGAAGTAAGAAAGTGATTTTGAAATGTTGCTAAAAGCATCGGCCCAGATAGTTTATTAGCACAAACCAGTAAAGCTGAGGAGATTCAGCAGTCAAGCTTTGCCCACCAGCAGAAACCCAATAGAACCCGATTATCCACCAAATGAAAGAAAACATGGTATTTGCAGACTCCAGATGTTTAGCCACACTGCCAAAGAAATGCCAAGAGATCATATTGACCAAATTTCTCAAGACTGGACATTAATATGTCTTCCAATCTAATAATTGCTGGAACGTGCTGAAAAGTAAGCCTGGGCAGGTCTAGTACTGTTTTGGGCATCTAGTACTGTTTGAATAAAATCATGACCATTGTATTCAAACGAGAGATTCGAAACGTGAAAATATGTGAGGTACTTGAGGTGGAAATATGCATTCTCTACATTTGTATCACCTTACACATGCAACTGACATCAGAACAATGCAAAGAAGTATTTTTTAGAGAATGTTGTCCAGCTACTGGCTATAGATGAGTGAACAAAACTAAATGTTTTTAACGAGAACTAGATCACAGAGTCAAATTAATGCAACAACCGAACAAGTGGAAAGTCATTATTGAGGCCTTAATGGGTTTAAAAACATATCAGACTGCAGAAAAAGTTCTCCATTTGCATCATCAAATGAGATGGCTACAAACCAAGTTATTTCTTATTCCAAGCAAATTATGCATAGGCTTCATTATTAATATTCAGTCAAGGAAGATTTCTTCGGCGAACCCACCTAACATACGCTGCAGCACTCCAATAATTTATCTCCTATCAACATTTCAAGTCTCTTTCAGAACTCCATTCAGTTAGATCAAGTCGCAGCGACTTCCCTTGTGTTGCATCTACAATTTCACAACCTTAAAACTATACTTTTGAACCATGTCTAGATATTTACAGAAATGACTTAAGAATGTTACTAACCGCATACACTACATGGATTTGTTTCTCAAATTGAACAGAAAGGCCTAAAAGAGTTTCAACAACAAATTGAACACATACACAAACAAACCACATAGCCCCAAGTACCTAGTTTCATCGTCACTTTGCCGGCGTTCAGTATCGTAATCACCAGATTCCACATCATCACTTCCGGAGCTCGAATTCGAGAAATTACGTCCATACCTAAATTGTTCCCTCTCACTCCCCTCCGAATTCCGATGCGAATACCTCTTCTTATACTCAGTCCACACACACACCATATGCAGTATGCACTGAAGAGCGTAGCCGACAACCCAGAGCCTCAGTGGCATCGACGGCATTTCATGGCGTGTCATAATCAGCACCGAAATCGAGACAATCACGAAAGCGAGGTTCCAAACAAGGTCCAATATCACTATCGGCTTAGAGTAAGCCCAATCGCTCTGCCGTTCTTCGATTTGCTCGGCAGCAGCTTCGCGCACGCGAACGGATGGCTCACGCATAACGCGGCTGCGGCTGCTAGCCCTCCGGAGGAATCGAGCCGCGCCGCGGAGGCTGGGAGGGCGGCGTAGGAAGCGCGGCCGAGGGCGGAAGGTCTGGTCATCGAGCAACGGCGTGGAATCCACCGCCGCCGGAGGCGTTGAACTGTTGCTTTCAGACGACATCGTTCTATTGGGGTGATTTTGCGTTCTCAGAGTTTCTCTGTCTACTTTGTTATTTTGAGTACTCGTGTGTCGTGCTTCGCGCTTATTGGGGGAAGGTTGATCCAACGGTTGCTGGCGAAGATCAAGCGCGTGAGTGTGCGCAAGCGCGCGTGTGACAGGTTACGGAAAATCTGAGATAGAACATGCATTTGCTGATTTTTTTAGGGGAACAGAGTAAGAATTATTATAATAATATTGTCAGTATAATCATAGATAATACCCAATTTCCCATTTTCTCCGATAACTGGCCCGCCACGGGTTTGACCAAAATATGATTGATTGTCGACTTGAGATCCGATATCATAATAAAATTATGAATTTAACCCACTCTACTAACCTCCGAGAGATAATTATTATTCTACTTCTTACATATAACACGTTATGCAACTTGACTAGGAATTATAGCAAATTTCAAAATTTAAGCAAACAAGTCGGTGATCAATTTTGAAGTGGTATGGCAATCAATGTATTGAATGATGTTTCTAAAATAGATGAAACATAGAAAGCAGACATAAAAGATATGTGGAAGATACAAGAACCATTTTACAACACAATCCATCCCCAATTGTAACCATGATTTATATGATTCAACGAACATACTTAGTTGGTTGGGCTTGAGGTTCAGATTGGGCTGTGACTTGGGCTTGGAGTTGGAATGGACTGCCATAGTTCCATCACAAAACTCGTAACACTTGCCAAATTAAGTTCTAGAAGCATATGTTCTGCTATGGCATGAACTTGATTTAGCATGTTAAAAGTATTATGATTGTTTTTAATCAAACTTATTATATTTAAAAGATAAGTTGCCGTGGGAGATTTGATTAATGGAGCAGTTGCCTTTTTCTCTTTGACTAGTTTAATCTTTTTCAAACTCAAAATACTCCATGAGCATATTAACTACTTTGATAGATTGTTGACTAAATATTTAATGATATACATATAGGTTGTAAATGTTATTGATTATCTAATATACCATATAAGTTTGTAAAAATATCAATTCGGTGGTTTAAGTTTTTTTAGACGAGTAAGGTTGCCCCCGTTTTTTTTTTTTAAATATAATCTGTTCAATATTTTATTTCTCTAAATTTTTTTTTCAATCTCAACTATGTCTCCCAGAATATTTAGATGAACTATTAAGATAACAAGATTTTTTTGCTTAATATATCTGAAAAAATAAATATAATAGAAATACTTGTTAAAAATTGTATTTTTATAAGCAACTGGTCAAACAGAGTCGGTCCTCTAAAATAATTAGAATTTGGTGTCTGGGTGAAAAGTTTTTAGGGGGCATTTAACACTTTTTAAAAAATTATAAATGCAAACTAACTTGACACCTTTTGTTAATTTGATATGTAATATATTATTTATTATGACGTAGTTCATCTATGCTATCAAAACTATTTTTAGAATAAGATTATCCCATAAAATCATAAAATAACTTATAAGATATGTAAACTTATGATTGTTCTAAATAAATTTATTCAAAATACTCTCTCAATGGCTACTAAATCAACAAGAGTGTTGACCATTAAATATTAGTTTCCGTAATCCCCATATTTAAATTAAAGTTTATTCTCCTCAAATTCTAAATGCAATGCAATTTCATGCATATGTTGGACACATTCTTAATTGGTGAGAAAAATTGAATTGGTCAAGTAATTAATACAGGAAAACAAACAAAATCAATTGAGTAGCATATACAAATTAAACCAAAACCTTGACCTAAATGATAGTTCACCATATTACTTTCTTCTCATTATATTACGTCACATTAATCCAAACAAGATTCAACATTATTTTTAGCATAGGACCCCATCTCCTACAAAATAATAAAAATATAAATTTAAAACACTTTAATACAACAATAAAATTAACTTATTACTCAGATCTATATTAGAGTCATCGTCAAAACGTTGATCTCTGGACCCCATCTCCTACAAAATAATAAAAATATAAATTTAAAACACTTTAATACAACAATAAAATTAACTTATTACTCAGATCTATATTAGAGTCATCGTCAAAACGTTGATCCTTTGAAGACGTAGAATCTAATAATTCAAAATAATTACATATTAGAAATGAAAAAAAACAAGATAAAGTATTAGAAATATATAGGTTGCAATGAGTTGTCCCAACTAATATGATAGGAATATCTCTTTCTCATGAACATGGAAACACATTCCTATTGGAATGAGTATTCTCAATTCCAAATGATCTAACAAGCAAAAACATGGAATGAGCTCAGAAAATGTCCATTCTATTTCTAACTCATGTCATCTTACAAAGCATGCGTTTACAGTTTAAATCTAAACCCTTTGTTTAGATTTAATTGGTCAATTGTAGAGATTCGACAAATTCTCAATTCCAATAATGTGAACTGAAGACAAATGGTGTCTACCCCATTTGTTAGCCCACCAACCGCCGGTCTAGACTATCTTTCTTGGCTGATGAAAACCACACATACAGTTTAAAGCAATAATTCAAATGGATCAAAGTCGGATCCATTCTTTGAAGAAAACCAATGGAACTGTCCAAAGTTACATTTTTGAATATGTCAATTTGGACAACGAGTTTAAGTTCAGAGAAGCCACGAAACCTTCTCAACTCATTCTACAAAGTTCAGCTTTTCACATGTTTGCAGCTGACTCAGAAAAAGCCTTCACATTCATATCTACGTGTTAACATTCATGCATGAGAAAGAAACAGACACTTTCAAATGGTTGAAGGAGTCATGCTATCCTCTTTTGACCATTTCGCTCTTCACTAGAAATGAATATCTAAAAAAGTTCTTTGATATCACTATACATTTACTGCATGATGAGGACGACAACATACGATAACTCAAATTTTAATTCATGTAGACACAAATTATATTACGCTCGTTCCAATGAATCTCCTCTGACCAAAGTTATATATACAATTTTGTTATCTGGAATGAAGAAAGTGGACTTTTTTTAAGCTCTAAATCATGGAACTTAAAATACCAAATTTTATATTAGACTGAGGCATACCAGATTACTGGACTAAAAAAAAGTCACCTACTTAAATATAATTCCTCGATTCAATGGGATCGGGGCCAAATACTACTCAGATGACAATAATTTAGTCTTGCTCTTGAAGTGAACAATTTGGAACAAGGTCTCTTTGAACTTTTCTCGTATTTTCTCAAATAGTGAACGAAAAAGAATCTAAACTCAATCTATACTTTTGGTTTCGGTCTCTAAATCTTGTATCAATCATAACCTAAGATTTAGGGGTCGATTTCTTTTCCTATAACCTTGTAAGCTTAAACCGAAATTCAAGACAAAACATGGGGGGGAGCATAGCTAGAATGGTGAAGTACACTATCTAAACAATTAACATTTACAGTATATATGCTTTGTGGATACAATAACAGTACTGTGCCATTAATATCGAATTCATGGGTCAGTTTGAGTCACTAACCTTAGTTGTCCTCTTTATATTTATATATCATACCAAAATTTTAAACTTTATCCTATCATACTGATATTTGTTACCACGATATATAGAAAATTTCGGTATTTTTACGGGGACAAGTGAACATTAAAGAGCAAGACATAAGTACAAAAAGGAATTTAATGTAACCGCATTTTGAAAAAAGAGGACTTTTGAAAGCAAACTCAACATAATAGCAACATATAAAAGAAAACACACCATGACACCCACACGCAAAGCCAACTCTAGGGTACTCTTGAGTCAATACCCGAACCACCGCCCTCGCAATGAAGCAACCACCTAGCCGTCGAGGCGAGGTGAGAGCATGCAGGTGTCCCGACACTTGGTTCGTTCTTGACTCGATCAACCCCCTCTATCAAACTGCGAGTGGATGTACAAATTTTTTAAATTCACCACACCAAATTACAAAAATCACGTCAAGGATTAACGAAGAAATCAGGTCTCGCATTGAAGGGCAGACTTGATTTTCTGCACAGTGCACGATATCAGATTATTGACGGTCTCCACGGACTCGAGAGTCAGCTTCGACGAGGGAAGACTATTCACCAAGATTTGAAAGGCAACGGTCAAAAGTGATCCGTTCACTCTACGAGCTGGGCTGTCTTTGCTGTCGGGCCCGTCGGCTACGATGGCGAAACCAGAGGGGAGCAGCGCCACGTAAGCAGGGTCTCCACCGTTGAGGACCACGTGCATTGCCGGGTTGTCCACTGGCGCGTACACCACAAGCGAACCCGCCGCGTCTATGCATGTCTCCTGGAGTATCAACATGTTGCTTTGGTCTGCGTTTATGGCCTGACGAAATTACAAAATACCCCTTGAGTATCTTTAAGCAGTAAAAAATACGTCAGCCGTTAGCTTCGTCACGGGTCTAAACACGAGTCAACTATTTTGACTTTTCGCCAATGACATTAGCGAAGACGTTGACATGTGTTTGACTTAGAATTGACTTTTATAATATTGTAAAGGAACTGAGTTTACTGCATGACACCTTAGATAACAAATATTTAACCACATAATAATTTTTTAATATCAATTTAAAATAAACCATCCAAAAAAAGAATGTTAATTAATTTTAGACTAAGTTGGGGGAACTTACACTCGCACGTAGAAGCGAAACGCAGTTGCCCTGATCCTGTCCTTTGGCAATGTGCGCCATTTCTTGCATGGGTCCGCCATGGGAGAGGATATCCCACTCGCATCTCAACGATACATTTCGAAGAAAGTCGAACACTCTATGAGGCGAAACCGGCAGCCACACGGAAGTCGAGGCACTGAGCACAATGCCGGATGGCTCACCGGGGTCATCGATGCTCCTCCGAGTCATTACTCGGACATCCTCGCCCACACTGTCTGTACGAAGTTTGTTCCATTTGTGAACAGTGGAAGCGCACACTCCAGCGCAGAAGTTGGTGGTCATGCGCTGTGCTAGCTTCAGCATGCTCCTCCGCCCACCACCACTTATTGCTGCATGTTATAACCGGAATGAATATCCCATTCAATAATATAATAATAGATTTCTTGTTTTTATCATCTCCTAATTAGTGCAACCAATGACAGTGAAAGTTTAGCTTCTGTCGTCTTCACATTAAATATTTGATAAAAATTTATCATGCCGTTCATCACCTGCAGCTTGATCCCTAGAGGAGTCCGCGGAAGACATGAGGATGGCGAGACACTCGCATTGGCGTTGCAGGGCGGCGACCCATCGTTGTGAACCGAAGCCCAACCCCTCGCTGATGAAAGGTCGATAGAGATGGTGAATCACGCTCTCGTCATATTCAGTGTGCTCCACCCATGTAACCTACATAAACTCTCCATTAGTCTACTATACACTTTCTCGAAACATAAATATATGTACCGACTTGGCTTCCGTGACATTGTTTTTGAACTTCTTTTGGGGGAGTATAGAGATCCCTGTGTCACACTCGAAAACACTAACCTTACAACATAAAATGAAAATAGCAATTAATAAGTAAAATTCTAGAATATTTTTCTTTTTTCTGGATGCAACTGCCCACAGGTTGTAAACTAGGTTGGGTCCACGCAATTAAAAATCATAGGGTAAAGAAATTATATAAAGATTTAGAGGCACGAGGCTGAGATATACGGAAAAGGTGGCTGTTGATTGATTCGAGAAACAAGTACATCATGGAGCTGGAACCAGGTAATAATACACAGTTCCAATAAATATATAATTATATGGTCATTTGAATATATCTATATATATAATATGGCTTGGGGGATGATCGAGACAGAATCAGAGGTTGGAATAGAAACATCAAATTCTTAAATTACAGTATTTACTACCAAATCATATGATCTTTAATTGAAACCCGAAAAAGCGAGCAAAAATAACAGCAGGCTTATATTAATTATATAATCAACCAACAAATTGTTTATATTAAGTCTTGGGGTCTTATCCTCATTAACCCCATGTGGGTCTATTCATTTTTTCCGTTATAATAAATAGTTCTCAGACTAACTAGAATAAATCAATCAATTCAACAAATTCGAGCTACCCAGTTAAGCCACCATAAGCATCATATATATGTATCCCACATAAAATAAAGCAAATTTGTTAAGTTTTTGGTAGATCATGAGATAATCGATAAGCCTGCGGTTACTTGAATTTTGAATGACTACGAAGCCATGGTTCATTTGTTCTTGAATCAAGAAAATGCACGATTTTTTTGAATACGATGGAGTAGAGGAGGTACGCATTCAAAATTAAATGTTCTCAACCAAGTCCCAAAGGTTCAGTTGCATCAACAAACTTATTAATTAACACAATAAGGTGAGAGACACCAACCTATTCGAGGCTCAATAAATGTCAAGAAAACAAGTATTGAGCTGTGTGCAATAAGTAACAATCCAACAAAATAAGGCAAACATGCATGTATGTACTAGAAAGAAATATTTTTACCTTAGAATAGCCATTGGGCATATCCTGCACCACACAGCCAGAGGGAAGTCTCCGGCAATTCTGAATCGTTGGTAAACCACCGGAATTTTCTCCGGTGGTGTCGATCGACACGTCAACAACCGCCCACACACCCTCGGCGTGCTGCTTGCAAAACCGAAGAAAGTTCACCTCTCGAACCGGAACTAATGGTGACAGAACCTGGATTTCAGCTTGCATCTGATACATAATCATGAAACAACAAAATTTCAAGAACCAGTCGTTAAGGAAGCCTAATAATGTTGTGTCGACAGGAATGAGGGTTACCAGATGAAGAGCACCGTTCCTTGTTCCGCCCATACCATTTGATATCACATCCAAAGTCGTGGTTCTGGCGACTATACAAGGAAACATCTCTGCCCATTTGTTCTATCAAAAAATACGAGGCAACCCAAGTTACTCACAACATTAAAGCAAGGAAACATTATATCATAGAGTCATGATAGAAAAGAGTTTTTAACTCCAAAAAACTACATCAGTTACTTTCAAATTACGTGATGCATTAAGGACATATGCTCACCGAGTCCATTAACGTCTCGACTAGAGCCAAACTGTTTATGATCACCAAGCCAGTCTCCCTCGAGGCCTCAGATACAAAACCGATCGGTTTCATGCCGATGCAAGGAGTAAAAGTTCTCAAATATTCCTCATGATTGAGCACTTCCCTCCCACCCTCCAATGTTCTAACCCAAAGGGGCTCGTCGGATTGAGCCATTTTCACCAATTCATCCATGGCAGCCAAAGCGAGCTCCAAGTACATTGATCTCTCCAAAGATCTTTCGATTGGGGCAACATTCATAGTAGCTTTAGCCGGAGGAACTAAAGGCAAAGAATTCGAAATCCCAACACAAAAATCAGGGGGGGCTAATGGTAGGGATGAGGGCATAGCATTTAAGATACCAAAACCATTGTTCCCAACTCCAAGTTCCAAACTAGAATTAGGCATTGGTGGCACCATGGACACAGTCATAGAAGAAATGGGGCGGCCTAAAAACTTTCCTGCAAGCACGCATACACGATCCAATTCATCTTTCAGCCTAGCATTTTCGATTCTGAGGTGTTGCTCCTCAAGGGATATGTCACCAATTATAGCCGGACCGCCACAGTTGGTGCACATGGGATTTCTCATTGCTTCCCTTATCGACATGTTTTCGGTACGGAGCTTGTCATTCTCTTGCCTGAGCAGCGAATTCTCATGGCGTTCGAGTTGTGTCTGGTCGAATCAACACTCAAATTTCTCAATCAATTAACCAATTGCTAACAAAGGAACTCCAATATATATATGTACATACAAGGCGAAAAGGTTTTCCTAATACCTTCATTTGAGTTCTTCTGTTCTGAAACCAAAACTTGACTTGTCTAGAATCCAAGCAAAGCCTTTTGCTAAGCTCCATTCTTTGCTTTTCATCAGGGTGAGGACACTCCTTGAACAGACTGAAAGAGACATCCACAAACAAAAGATCAATTAAAATATACAAACAAAAGGAACATTAGAATCGATTAATAATCCACACCCTTCAAGTTCTTGGATTTGCTGAGGAGTGTGTCGGTGGTATCTTTTCTTCCTCGATGGTTTGTCCGCAGCATCTTGTTCATCTCCGGAGGCTCCGTCCATATTATCACTCCCAGATCTACTCTCGTGTTCTTCATCTCTCATCTTTCTTCCGCCGACGTTGCCGAATTCAAAAGTTTCCCCCATTCTCGCCACCTCTCCTTGCCCAGCTCCGGCACCAGTTTCCTGCCGCCCGAATTAGGAAAAGCAAAAAAGCAAAAGCCCACAACAAGAAAACCATTAATTAAATGATATAAAACCTTCCCCACTTGTAGATATAATGGCATATAACGTCGAAAAAAGAGGGTTTTACAAGAGCTAGAGAGAGGCCAGAAGAATTGAAGATGGGCTTGGCGGCGAGAGACTGAGACAGAAGGCGGGGCTGAGCAATGGCACCAGTGGGCATGCTGTTGATGTTGCTCATTAAGGTAATGGTTTTAATAGTGGTGCTGCTGTCGCTATAGGGTATGTTCGCACCAATTCTTGCACCGCCACCACCACAAGAATTGTTATCGAGAAAATCTCCAAAATTCATGAATGTAGACACGCTTTAATTAAGTATCTTTTCTTTTTTATTCCCCTTACACACGCTCCATGTAGATTTAGCCCTTGCCTTCTTTACTTCCCTCTATTCCTTCTGGAGTACTGGCTCTCAACTTCTCTCACCACAAGATTCAGAAGCAGCATTAAAACCAACAAGAAACTTAGTGTATCAGGCGGCAGGACTTCAGTTTGCTCCAAACGTAATTAATACAATGTTTTCTTTTTCAAAATCAAACACCCAAAACACGAGAGATTTGCTTGGACAATAATCGCCTAGCAGAAGGGGAAAGAAGGATGATTATTAAAGGAGAGGTAGAGGAGACACAAGGCCTAAATCCAAATGTCTCCAACTCCTTCTCTCCTAAGATTAAAGATGAACAAAAAACTGAGAAAAAGAGAGATGAAGAAGGAAAAGAAAAAACCCTTTCGTTTCGCTGCTTAGCTCTTCCTCCTCTACCCCTCTCTCTTCTCCCCCAACCAAAATCTCTCAAAAAAATCCAATCTTTTTATTGAAAAAACTGGGGGCCTCTGTGCCTAAGAAAACCCTAATCTTGCGGACATTTCTTTCATTTCTATTCCTTCATATATCTGCATGCTTGACTTGCGAAAAGCTAGTTGTCATGTCTCAAAAAAGCAGAAAAATGAGAGAGAGAGAGAGAGATAAACGTGAGTGGCTAAAAAGGTTGGTATAATTTCCTCGCTGAGAGAGGACAGAAGGGGGAAAACGCCAACGAGAAAAGCAAGAAAATATGGAGGAAATGAAGATAATACCGCTACACTGTCTCTGTGGAGTATTCGAAGCCCACATATGCATGCGACCAAAAAAGCAGAGAAAGGGTCAGTTGACTCTCTCGAATACAGACACAGTAGTGATGGACTTTTCTGATGTCTCTCCTTTGAAGCTTTCTGGCAGTGAATTCATTGTCCCCTTTTCCGTAACTCTTAACGATCTCAAGTATTCCGTATCGTAAAATTTAACTGGATTTTTTTTCACAGTTTGTCTGTATTTAGGATTCAAAAGATTTAAGTGTAATATTATCTGGAAAACAAAAGGAAAAATGTTGTTGTAATATCACACCACACACGCGCTCGTGTATCTGTTTGGCCCACGGATTTATTACATACAGATAGGAATAACTCAAATATATATATATAAATTTGTGTGTGTATATGCGTGTTAGTTATATTAAAAAAATATTCTTTCAGATTTTATTCAACTTTTTTGTAATTAGTTTCGGTAAAAGATAAAATAGGGATAAATTTATAGTTTATGAAATTTTACTTTTAATGTAATTTGCTCTTATCAAAAGGAATTGGACCAGTATATATATATATATATCTTATCAAAGGACACAAAACATAACAATTCTTATTATTAAAATTAAAGACTTTAAGTCGAATGTTACTTTCCAAAGCGAATTTTGCCAAAATTGCCTAGATTATAGTTATCTAGGCTTCGTTTGGATATATTTTTTAAAAATATTTTTAGTTTTTTTAGAGTTAAAAAACTTAAAATATGTGTTTGGATAATATTTTTATAAAACATTTTTAAAAAACTAATCTTGAGTACACTGTTTAAAAACAAGTGAAATATATTTTATAATATTTTTAGAATACAAAATATAGGTAAACTTTACACGAATGGTCAATTAAATTTTCATATTAGATTTAATTATTTGAATGTTATTTTAATACTAATTCTTAATTATATATCATTTTCTAAATAATTATCTAAATATTTTTTAATTTAAAAATATTTTTATTAAATAGTTGTCCAACCACATGTTTACCTTTAAAAAAACTTTCAAAACATTTTACAAATTTTTTTTAGAAAATATTTTTTAAAAATTCATGTCCAAACGAACCTCCTTTCTTTCTCCATATCTCAAGGTTGAAATCGAGGGTATGCTTGGGAATACACCTTTTCTTAAGGTAAAAAAATCGGGATGGTGTTTGATTAAAATTTAGAATTGAAGTATATAATACCTTTAAGTAAAATGAACGAGTTTGGATATGTGGATTATTCCTTAATTGCCACCATGATTTTATTTGGAGAATTATTTGTAAGAAGAATATTAGTTAATTGTAATTTGTAAATGACAATTTTGTCGATGGTAATCTGTTACTAGGGTATTAAAAAATTATTAGGTTATTAGACATTTAGCCGTGTTCATAATTGTGCCAAAAAGGAATCGAAGAAGGTGGCAGTCTATAAATAGAGACTAATTGGGCTGAGCAATGGGTTTATTGGCCCTAACTAACATATTACCCAACCTAAGGTCTGTATGTACGTATAGACTTGGGTATTTGTAGTTAGATTTTTTTTTTATTGGAAGATGGATTCATCACTATGAATATATCAATTTTGAGATTTGATAATTTATAATAATTTTTTTTAAATTAAAGATTTTTTTAGAATTGATAAATTTTGATATAATCCCATGAAATTATAAAAAAAATTCTATAAATATTTATATTGATAATGTAACTTAATGTAAAGTGTATCTTAATTCATTTTAGTTGTTTTCATCCAAACTTGAAGTAACTTCAAATTAATATCTTAAATCCATCAATTCAAACAAAAGTTTAATGTTAGAAAGTACCTTGTTTTATGTTTTTTCAATGTAATAATAAATATATAAATAGTCTTACTTTAGAAAAATAAACTTATATATATTGTCTTATTTGCAAACCCATTGTAATGATTTTCTTTTTACCCTGTCTACTTAATAAAAGTTTCACATTTATTGTCGTAACTTGTAATACATCTAATGAAGGTTCCAAATTTTGGCGAGTCTAGGGTTTGAAACTCAATGGTGACAAATCTCATTCTCAACTTAACAAAAAAATCACGTTATTTTGATACCTAATTTTATTTATTCTTATTTCTATCCTCTTTTTTAACCATAAATTGTACGTTTTCTTCTATCTGTACATATACATATCATGAATATATTTAATTAATTGCACGATTGTTTAAACATTTAATCATGAATATATTTAATTAATGTCTTTTCTAAACTAGTTTTCATAATTAAATTTTAGTGAATAATATTTTTCCATATTATTTTTGCAAAATTCTAACATGCTGTGTTGTAATGCCCAGAATCATTAAGCAGTGGATTAGGGGAGTAATTTCGACATTCAAGAATTTGATAAAGCTTGATTATGAGCTCGGATTTCTTCTGGAAATGTTGGATGACTCAAGAACTGTGTTGATTAAATCGCGAAGTGTGAGAACCAGTCAAAGTAACCAGACGAGGCGATTTGATAAAATCAGCAGCAGGTTACTGTAGCTCGCGACTGGTGGAGTTTTGAAATTCAGTTGAAGCGTTATTGTTGATTTCAGCTGAAAACGAACGCGCGAATAGATGGATCAATAAGAGAATGCCACGTGTTAATTACTGTTACGCACAAGAAATCAGCAGCAAGAATTTGTAAGCATCTGCTGGTTTATGTACCTGCTGAGTATTGATGTGTATCTGCTGATTATTGATTTCATCTGCTGGTTGATAGCGACGTCGTCGTTTTGATATTAAACGCAAACCAGTCGAGGTTATCGATAGGTTGACAAAATCTGCGTGTTTTATTCCTTATCGAATGACCTATCGACATGATCAAATGGCAGATTTGTATGTTAAAGAAGTAGTGAGATTGCATGGGATACCAAAATCCATTGTGTCTGATAGAGATCCCAGATTTACTTCTCATTTTTGGAGTAGTTTACAACAAGCACTGGGTACGAAACTACATCTAAGCACTGCTTATCATCCTCAAACTGATGGACAATCGGAGAGAACGATTCAGACACTTGAAGATATGCTTAGAGCAGTAGTATTAGATTTTGGTATGTCATGGCAAGATTCGTTACCATTGGTGGAATTCTCATACAACAATAGTTATCAGACCAGCATTGAAATGGCTCCGTTTGAAGCATTATATGGAAGAAAGTGTCGTTCACCATTATATTGGGATGATGTTTCAGAGGTACCTGAGTTAGGACCTGATTTAATTAGAGAGATGACTGAGAAAGTAAAATTGATTCAGCAGAGAATGCGAATAGCACAACATAGGCAAGCCAAATATGCGAATACCAGACGAAGACCTTTGAGTTTTGAAGCAGGGGACAAAGTATTCTTGAAGATTTCTCCTTTCAAAGGTACAATCAGATTTGGAAAGCGGGGAAAATTGTCTCCTAGATTCATTGGTCCGTATGAAATTCTGGAAAAGATAGGTGATCTAGCATATCGACTGGCTTTACCTCCATCTCTCTCTGGTATACATGATGTTTTTCATGTATCTATGTTGCGAAAGTATATGCCTGATACGTCTCATATTATTTCTGCTGAAGAAGCTGAGTTGGATGAAACTTTGAGCTATTTCGAACAACCAATTCAGATTTTGGATCGGAAAGATAAACACCTTCGCACGAAGACGATTTCTTTAGTGAAGATTTAGTGGAATCGACATGGCGTTGAAGAAGCAACCTGGGAAGTGGAAGATGATATGAAACAACGATACCCGTATCTCTTCCAATAAGGTTAGCTCTTAGTCAGCATCAAATTCTCCTTCTGAGCATATGTATTTATAGTGATTGCTGATGAGTTCGAGGACGAACTCGAATCTTAGAGGGGGAGAAATGTAATGCCCAGAATCATTAAGCAGTGGATTAGGGGAGTAATTTCGACATTCAAGAATTTGATAAAGCTTGATTATGAGCTCGGATTTCTTCTGGAAATGTTGGATGACTCAAGAACTGTGTATTTGATTAAATCGCGAAGTGTGAGAACCTGTCAAAGTAACCAGATGAGGCGATTTGATAAAATCAGCAGCAGGTTACTGTAGCTCGCGACTGGTGGAGTTTTGAAATTCAGTTGAAGCGTTATTGTTGATTTTCAGCTGAAAACGAACGCGCGAATAGATGGATCAATAAGAGAATGCCACGTGTTAATTACTGTTACGCACAAGAAATCAGCAGCAAGAGTTTGTAAGCATCTGCTGGTTTATGTACCTGCTGAGTATTGATGTGTATCTGCTGATTATTGATTTCATCTGCTGGTTGATAATGACGTAGGTGCGACGTCGTCGTTTTGATATTAAACGCAAACCAGTCGAGGGGAAAGTAGTTTCAGCAGAGAGAGTCTACGACAGCGTTTTGAATTATGAATATGAGCTTTGATACGTCATCGTTTAGCAATCAGTCGAGAGTTTTTGAGTATCTGCTGGTTATCCAGTCGAGGGATCAATGCGACACCGTTTTGATGTGCGATCAGCAGCTGGTTCTTTTGTGTGACGTAGTGCCAGCTGATGACATATAACGACGTCGTTGGAATTAGTTATAACGACATCGTTTTGAGTTTTGAATTGTTGCGACTGAATTGATTACTGTTGTTGCGACTGGTTATTACAACAGCTGGTTCTTGCGTCTGCTGAAGAACAACGATAGTTGAACAGCGACTGAGGACGATGAACAAGAAGTCGAGGAATTTGTTTATCGTTATCCAACCTCGAAGCGGTGGAAGTATATCCTGTTGAATTACTCAGCGTGACACGTGGAACTCGAATTGAATACGTTGGAAATGATGCACGAAACACAGAAGAGCGTTGTCTATAAATAAGCATGGCTTTGAAATGCTGAGAACATCTTGATCTCAGTTACCAACCTTTGATCGTGCAATACTCTTCAGAAACAAGGAACAGAGTGTAAGAACGTTTATTGAAGCAGTTAAGAACAGAGAAACAAAGGTATAATCTGACAGAAGAGTCAGGAACTAGATTACTCAAGAATGATTGTTCTTGAGTATTCCGCTGAAACCACATACATATATGATTATTGTTCTTGATTTAGAACTTGAGTTATGTGTGTGTCGATCCATCACAGGTAGTGGATTTTTTTCTATTTGCATGAGTTTGCATATTGAAGAGAATTGAATTGATTCTAATGCCCAGGACTGAGTTGGCCTGATTTTCGAAGCCGGAGAAGGTTTCATAGATGAATATTCATGTCAAGATCGGATACGAATCTTGATGGCGTTGAACCGATATAGAATCAATTCGGAGATTGAAGAGGAGAACTAGAATCATTTCATGTCATTGCATTTATTTACAGTTGATACACTGTTATGCATTTTATTGTACCTGCTGATTATATTGAGATGATTCTCACCGGAGTTTATCCGGCTGTTGTCTTGTTTTGTATGTGTGCATGACAACAGGAAGAAAGAACTAGTGGGAAGCAACGACGGGTAGCGAGAGATACTACTTAGGCGCTAGATCAGCAGCACGAAGATTTACTATCCTGCTGATAGTCTAGATATTTGTTCAACTGGTCTTAAGTGCTTACGTCGGGTTTTGTATGTACAAATTAAACGTGTACTAGCTAATGGAGCTGGTAGCCGTTGTAAACTTTGATGTTTTTGTATAAAGGAATCATGTTTACGTTACCAGCTGAATTAAAGGATGCTTCTGCTGATTTACTCTTCTGCGGGTGAAAATTTTTTTTTTTTTTTTTTGTTATGTATAAACTAGATTAGATTGTTAAACTTGTTTAGTTTATCTAAATAAACCACTGATTAAGATTAGAAGATTAATTGTGGGCAGAGAGCCTCACATGTGTATAATCCATTGTTTAGTTAACATATATGAGCAAAGGAAGTACTGAGATGGGTCACCTTGGAACTCCCGTACGTCAAGCTGTTGACATACGCCGCTTGGTTTGGTTTGCAATATGGGCCGTAAAAGTATTTACACCAGATCTTAGGGGTAATACAATTTCTATCGAGAATAGAACCGGTGATAGGAAAATGTTAACACTGATATCTAAGAAAAATGAGATAATATCTATGTTATATAAATAAGACGATAGTGGTAAAAGCGTTGCATATTTGATATGCAATAGTTTATTCTACAGTAATAGTACGAAAAACTTAAAACGAATTTCATTTTTAAACAATATATAAATAAGCTGAATACTTGCATAATAATAGTTTTTTCAGAGATTTCCTAAAGAACTCATTCTATAATGAATTGAGATATCTATGTTATGGTTTAATAAAAATATTTATATGCAGTCAAGGCATGCGTCTAATCCCGTCACATATAGTTAACAACGATTAAAATCTAAACTATAACTGTTCAGAAAGAATCGAAATAAACTAAATCAAACTTCATGAAAATAATTTTTAATAGAAATGGAGTTATATAAAAAGAAAAGAAAATGAGAGATCGATCTTAAAGGGTTTCTAGATAAAGTAGGAAGCATGAAAAGATGCTTTTATAACTTTAAATTTAAATAATAGTTGTTATACAAATAGTAAAGTACCAAGGACTTTCATTGGTCTAATTCAAAACCTCAGAAAAAATAGTTTGACTCTCGATCGATCTTATAACCAAATCAAATTAATGTTGAAAGGGACGTAGATTAATTAGTTCCTTTAAAGATAAAGATCGGCTTTTAAGCATCATCAAAAAATATAATATCCAATTAGATGCATGATGTTGAGAATTTAATATATTTTAGCTTAAATTATCGCATATTAATAATCGTACACTCACGCATATTAATTACTCCTTCGAAATTCAAATGATGAAAACTTCAAGATTTAAGATCCTAACCTATAAATGAAAATATATTAAATCCCAATAAACAATCGCAGATCAAATAATTAAGATCCCAATATGCGAAATATCAAAAAACCTTTTTGTGTAGTCGCAATTAATATATCGTTTTCCGCCAGAATCTGTCTTAATTAATAATAATTTAATAATTAGAGCTTATATATCAACTATTCTCACATCCCTCTTTGTATATGACAAAATGCAATATGTTTGTTTAAATATAACAATGAATGTTCTTTTCTTAAGTAGCATGACGGAGACTTTAAGGTTTTTGGGTGAATACAAAAGTTTGCATGGGTAAATCAGCTCAGAGATTAATTAATCAGATCAAGTTGAAATTTACTGCATTGATTATTCATATCGAATCGGAGCTAAGCTACTTAAGGACAAACCAGCTCAAGGATTTTAGATCGGCACTAAGCTAGTTAAGGACAAACCAGCTCAGGGATTTTAGATCGGAACTAAGCTGGTTAAGGAAAAACCAACTCAGGGCTTTTAGATCGGAACTAAGTTGGTTCAGGACAAACAAGCTCAGGAATTTTAGATCGGAACTAAGATGGTTAAGGACAAACTAGCTCAGAGATTTTAGATCGAGACTAAGCTGGTTAAGGACAACCCAACCAGTGATTTCTGATCAGAGCTTAGTAGTGACAGATCAGCTTAAGAGCAGCCTAGATAAGAACATAACATAATCAGATTATATCAGATTAAAAGTGCGGAAAGCATATGAACAGAACAGGTAAAGTGGGCTTTGTATTAGATCAGCTGAGAGACCAGCTCGGATAAACCAGCTCGGACATATCAACTTAGACCGAGAAGTATGATATCAGATCAGCTGAGAGACCAGCTCGGATAAACCAACTCAATGCAAAATTGGCTCAGACAACAGTCCTACATACCGCGATCTGAATAGAGAAACAAATGAATAAAAACTACAAACTGGAATAGTACAGAACAAAGAGAAGAACAGATCAGTTTAGAACAAATTAGAGCAGTTCAGCACATAGAAATCAACTTGCGATCACATCGGAGCCAAGTTGAGTAAAGACAACTCAGCTAACGGGATTTCAGATTAGAACTAAGCTGAAATCAGCTCAGGATACAAACGATCAGATTTTGAGGTATCGTATACAACAAGTAACTTGATTTGATGTGTTGACTTCTCAATATCTCTTTGTAGTCATTGGGACTACTTTTGGCAAATTTCATATATACCAATTATTTGTCTTCAACTGAGAACAGCGGAATATATGCTAAAAAATGAAAGCATTTAATGAAGACGTACGTGAATCGTACAAGCATTAAAAACTCCGCACACAAATCCTTTGGATCTATACGACGTGTCTACTGGTAACATTTACTATCGTTGGATCCAAATAGTATAAATTTGAGAAACCAATCAGTTCAGAGCAGAAGCGCGAAACAGAAAATTCTACGAACTTCAGCAACTAAAACTAAACAAGCTGAGAAAGCAATATGCTATTCAATTATGTATAAGTGTTCAACTTGTTGCTGATACTTAATTTGGCTTTGTATTTAAATTCTTACTCTTGAGAGAGCCTGAAACAAATTATAAAACACAGCTTGCTTGCTGGTGTAATTATGAGACTAGGAGTTCAACTCAGGTGCAGCCTGACTGAGTGGTTTGTACAAGTGGTTGTATAAATCAAAGTCTTCCACTGAAAATCCTTCCTTGTTAGGAAGAAGGGGAGACATAGAAGCATTACGTCGAACTTCCATAAACAAAACTCTGTCCCTATCATTTTCTTTACACACATTAATTTTACGTTCATTGTTTGATTGAACTTTTTCCGCATAAAACAATTCTTATTGTTCAAGAAAACAGAGTGACTGAGTACGAGCAATTGGCTGTTAACTTAGCTGAATTGCAAACAGTTTTTAAAACATAGTTTTTGAAATGAGTTTATTCAAACCCCACTTCTGAACTCCAAACTTTTGTGTTTTCGATCCCAACATAGTATTTGTTATACTTTTATCAAATCTATAAATATTCGTATTTTATTTATTGTACAAGTAATTATATGGAATAATTATATAAAGTCAATCTAAATCAAAACGTTTATTTAATGCACTCTATCGACTCAATCAATCCAGCATTGTGAAGGGATTACACACAAATTCAGCTTCTCATTTCATGAACAAAAGAATGTACTTTTAGATCAGAGAAAGAAAATGTCCTTTATTCAAGTAAAATGCCTCAATTAGTCAGTGTCTCACGATATATTAACAAAATTTCTCCAAAACATTCTTCCCACTAGTCATTATTTCTTTAATGAAATAATATAAGATTTAATAAAAATAGAACCTGTTACTTTCAAAATGATTTTTCATATTCAAATTTAACTTTATATACGTCGAATAATTTCATGCCCGATTCGACATTCTAGGTTCCTCCTCCATCCAAGTGGCTATTGATTTCGAATCACGGATTTTATTATCCTCCCACGTATGAAGTTTTATGATTTTGGTTTTTTTAAATCTTTCAAAGGTCTTTTTTATTTCATAAAATAATGAAAGATCCACATCCAATTTACTCGAGGTCGAGGCGAATGTAACTCAGCACGTATCCTTCTGGACAATGACGAAGACATGGAGACTGACTGGGTATAAAGTACTTCACTCAATATTAATTAATGTTCTCGTCTGCTGCCATTTTGGTTAGCTTTCAGTGATGGGTTTCTGATGCATATATACACGTCAGGGTTTTAATTCATGTACGTACTCGAATACATTGACTGGTTTAATTAATGTAATAGCTACGCTCTAAACTAATGGGGCTACTTTTTTCAAACCGTTGATTTGAAAATACCCTGAATTTCAATCAATTACTTTACAGTTAAGGAATGGTATGATGTTTCTCCTTTTTTTGTTTGGAAAACTTTAGTTATGTCTAGTTGCATTCTAATCTGTTATGAGGATAGAAAGTTCATTGTTGACAGTTTAAAAACTTAACCATCATTCGAGTAACACTGATCATTCTTACAATTTGTCATCAAATAAATTGATACATATATCCTAAACTTTGTCATATTTGGGGTGCTTAATTATGTTTCTTCGACCAACACCCCGCAGGTTGCTGTCAACTCTATTTCCCCAGAAGTTTCGTGTAACTAGTTTAAAAATGCTGCAGACCCTTATCGATATAATGCCGCATGCTTTGACTAAATAATACATTGTTAATTTACATGGAATTAATCTTAAGAAGGCAGTGCAATTTTCAAATGCATTGATTTCAAATCACTCAACGCTTCCCATTGTATTTGGACAGAAATATTTGATTCAGAAGAAGTAATTTATTCGAAACTAGATTTCAAAAGGCACTGGTATTCGACATATTCCTTTACAGGTACTACTAAATCAAAAGGAGATTAGTTTAAAACCCTCTATTAATTTTTAACCAAACAGCTACAATCAAGTTAAAATCCACGACTCCGAAAGACAAAATATTCTCACATTCTGGGTTAAAAAGAAAAATTGTGATGAGGAGTTCTATATAGTTGACCCAATCCCCCCTTATAGTTGCTAAATGTTTATATGAGCCTTGAACAATTATGATTAGTTAAGCTTATCTCTTCAGTCTAGTGTATTGTGCATTATTAATTAGGATGACATATATAGTTTTGACCATCAAAATTTCCATATTTTTCTTTATTTTTTGAATAAAATCGATTGTGTATACAATGCATGAATCATATGGCTGCGACATATATTTAACTATCTTTGCACCAGATAAGTACATTTAGACTACGCCCAAAACGGCCCTATACATCCTTTTTTGTGATAAAAAACTCCAATAAACCGAACTTGGATTCAAACTTAGAACCGTGGGATTTTGCTCCATTTGCGATTTAAAGAACATGGTTCAAAGATTATTCCGAATAGAATGGAATCGATACCACTAGTTATAACGAACTCACTCTAGTTTTCACAATAATAAATGGCATCGTTTTCCTTGCTATGGATGTGGACTTCAATGGATATTTTAACGTTGGTAGGACTTTGTCAACAACATAAAATAATAATAAATCAATTACGTACTATCGGGTTCGTCTTAATTAAATACTGTACTATAGGAAACAGACAGAATGGTTATTGAAATTTGAGAACAAAAAGAGGACCTGTAGTTCAAGTTAAATTTTGGTTAAACAAAAATCAATCAATTACTACAAAACCAAATCTTCCTGCAGATAGAAACTATTTATGTCTACTATTGTTAATTTGTACACCTTCGCTTATAAATTGCCAAGAAACTTTGCTCCTTTTGTACTATGAACTAGTGGTACCTAGACACATTAACAGTAATGTTCCTTACTACTAATATGACCTGCCCTATCTTTTTCGGTCCCTGATAAGTTGCAAACTTTGTGGGAATTTCTCGCGACCTCGTAGAGTATATAAGTAGTGGTTTTTCTTGTCGAGATTTGACGAATGGATTCATTGTTGTTTCCATTTCTTGTTGCACTTGTCATGCTACCTTTTCGTGCCGCACAGAGTTCCAGTAACGACAGCACAGTTGATTTTCATGTCGGTATCATTCTTGATTTGAATTCTTCCGTGGGGCGTGTTGGTAGGAGCTGCATATCCATGGCTTTCTCCGATTTTTATTCGGTTCATAAAGACTATAAAACAAGGCTGGTTCTCCATTTCAGAGATTCAAATGAAAGTGTCGTTGATGCAGCTGCGGCTGGTAAGATTTTTTAAGTCTACATTTCAGAATCAAGAATAATGAACTAGGAATGACCGTGGCTTGTTTTCTCGGACCTCAACTCCACCAATCATGTATATGGTTACAAACGTTTTATGCACATTTAGAACAGATATTTAAGCATCTAACTAACGTGTTTCTACGTTTTGACGATCCCTTCTCAGCTCTTGATCTTCTGCGAAATGTTAGAGTGGACGCCATTATTGGCCCACAAAACTCGGCACAGGTCGACTTTGTGATGAATCTTGGCGATAGAGCTCATGTACCGGTTGTTTCTTTTTCTGCTACGAGCCCTTCTCTTGTTCATCGAGCTCCTTTATTCGTTCAGACATCACAAAGCGATGCCTATCAGGTCCAGGCTATTGCTTCGATCATTCAAGCCTTCAAATGGAACCAAGTTGTCGTCATTAATGAGGACACAGATTATGGTAATGGCATCATTCCTGATCTGTCCAATGCATTAAACGGCGTCAATGCTCGAATTTCATATCGAAGCGTGGTCCCAAAATCAGCGACGGATGATTTCATAAGCCAAGAATTGTACAAAATGATGGGTATGCAGACTAGGGTGTTTGTGGTGCACGCGTCTCCGTCTCTTGGAACTAGTCTGTTTCTAAAGTCGAAAGAGTTAGGAATGATCAGCGCTGGATATGCTTGGATTGTCACAAGTGGGCTAACGGATTTATTTCATTTGATGGATTACGAAGTTGTTGAATCCATGCAAGGATTACTTGGGGTTAAACCTCAAGTCCCCAATTCCAAACAACTGCGATCCTTTTCAGGTAGATGGATCAGGACCTTTCTTCGGGAATATCCGGATATGAAAGTCAGCGATGAGACAAGTGTATTCGGGCTTTGGGGATATGATACTCTGTGGGCTCTTGCTATGGCAGCGGAAACCGTTGGAAGAACTAAATCGAATGTCGTTAAGAACAAAAACGGTGACAATGCTGCTAATCCTTTTGCTCTAGAGAGTTCAGACACGGGTCCCAAACTTCATGATGCATTGTTAGAAACAAGGTTTCCTGGTCTTGCTGGAGAGTTTAAGCTCGTAAATGGACAGTTGGAGCAGACGCCGTATCAGATAGTTAATTTTGATGGAAATCATGAGATACAGGTTGCCGCCTGGAGCCCATATGTTAAAAGTAATCACAAAGGAAACTTGAACGAAACCAATTCTAACTTTACTCCAAAGGTTAAGTTCAGGGATATAACATGGCCCGGGCATACAACCGTTGTACCTAAAGGATGGGAAATCCCAGTAAATGGGCAAAACCTGCGAGTTGGAGTACCACGAAAACCTGGTTTTAACGAATTCTTGAAAGTGGAGATCGATCCTACCACTAAATCAGTGAAAGTTAGTGGATATCATAAACAGGTGTTTGAGTCTGTCATGGCAGCCCTACCATATGCTGTAATTCCCAAATATGTCCCGTATGAATTCTTGAATGCAAATGGTTCAGCAGCCGGGGATTATGACAGTCTCGTGTATCAAGTATCTAAGCAGGTGGTAGTTGTCGTTAACTTTTGAATGTCCGAAGGAGAATATTGTTGACGTGCTCACACTTTTGTTTCTCCTTCTTTTTTGGGGTTTATAGGAGCAATTCGAGGCTGCAATGGGAGATATTACTATCACATATGATAGATCACTGAACGCAGACTTCACCTTGCCATATGCGGAAGGAGGTGTGAGCTGTATAGTCCCTATTATCAATGAAGATCCGACGAACGAGTTCACTATTTTTACCCTCCTGAGTAAACAACTTTGGATGACCGCGGTTGTCTTCTATCTCGCTAACACTCTGGCTATTTGGATCCTTGGAAGCAGGATCCTATCTAATGCCAGGGAACCACCTGGGCAGCATCCTGGCATGATTTGCTATTTCCCATGTTTTCCTGGTGAAAATATCTCTCTTTTCTCTAGCACTCCGCAGTCTGATTTCTCGACTCTTTCATGTGATGAAAGGTTTATTTTGAATGTAGGACAAGGACTCGATGCCAATTTACTTTGTCTGATTCTGGTGGCGTGGTCTTCAGTCTCGTGCCTGATGAACTCGACTCTTACTGCCAGCTTATCATCAACACTCGTGGTACGGAGCCTTAGACCGGCTGTGACACATGTGGATCAACTTATCGCGAAGAAATATCCTGTTGGGTGCCAAGAAGGATCGTTTTTGTTTGATTTCATGGTAAAATTAGGATTCCTCGAATCATATATAAGGAATTATAGTTCTACAAAGGACTGCGAAGATGATTTATCATTGGGAACTGAAAATGGAGGAATAGCAGCATATTGTGATGTTGTGCCCCACATTAGGCTCTTGCTGTCGCAAACCTGTGACAAATATGTGGCAATTGAGCCAACTTACAGAACCGAAGGTTTTGCTTTTGTAAGCATCTGTCTGACTCAAGAAGATATTTTTCAGTTTGCATCAACATAATGTTCATATGTTTGTTTTTCGTTTGTCCTGAGCAGGCGTTTCCCCGAGGTTCCCCGATGGTTTCCGACGTCTCTCGTGCCATAACAAAGTTGATAGGAGACCAGACCATTCAAGATATCGAGAATCAGTGGCATACTAATGTAACATGTTTGGTCCAGGATAGCAGCCCTGGCTCCCCAACTAAAATCAAAGTGAAAACCTTCGTGGTGCTTTTTGTATTCTCAGGTTTTGTTACATTGGTCTGCCTCCTAGTTTCAGAACTCTTTGATCTACATAAGAAGGGAGTTTTGCTTCAGAAGATATCAGGTTTTAAGGCTAATCTCAGCTCAAGAATTCATCACGGTGCCCTGAAGCTAAGCAAGCTTAAACTTGTTCTGATACCTCAAAAACAAGAGGTTGAACTCCAAGCAGTTCAGGAAGTTGGTGTTCGCGCATTAGAAACTGCTGCTCAACCATAATCTTCACCGTTTCCTTGCAAGAAAAGACTTATGATTGAATTTTGATGAAAAGCTACGAACCGGAAGAAACTTCAAGGATCCCCGTATTACTCCAAATTAATTTTCCTTTTATGCTATGTACAAAGAAAATGAAGGAAGCAATATTGATCATATTCTGTAACTAGCGAAACTTTGTACAATCTATACACCATCACTCGAACAAAAACGAATCTCCGAAAACAATCGTTACAAAACTGAGACAAAAAAGAAACTACCCAGGTAGTCCTGCGTCAAAACTTTCGCAGCACAACGATCGAAATGTGGCATTTTGGTAGCAGTACTAGTAAGGATCGGAGTTGCGTTGTTACAACGAGCCACTGGGGGATGAATAGTCTGTTGTTATAGTCTGTACACAAGCACATTTTGCACAATTCACCATCAACAGAACATCTGTTTTCCTAAACTAATGGGACATATAAAAACGGAATCTACGCATAGCCCCCCCTTTTTTGTGAGTGCAATCTATCTGAGTCAAAGAAAACTTGATCTTTGTGAATGAATCCGCATCCTTGACAACAAAATCTCCAATGTGGTAATGTAACCAGTTTCCTATGTTGTCCAATATGCAACGGGACTCGGCATGCTGGCCATCATGTGTCGTCAACTGAAAATGTGCAGGCTTTGTCTTCCATCCATGCACATTATCAGAATTACATACTCGACGGCCCAGCCTCTTGCAGATTCTTCCAAGTTGGAGTCGGAAGAACATGCTGTAAGTTCCGGCTGGAAGTTTGAACTCGAGGTCACCATCTACTTGCAGCCACCACATCTGTTGTAAGTACGCAACAGTTTGAAATCTACAAGGAGAGAAATGAAGTAATTTAGTCCATGAGAACACCCAATATGCAAGAACACATTTCCTGGAACCAAATCATTGAAAAGTAAATCTGACTCGTTCTCGAATCAAACTTAATATTTTCGAACTCAGAACACATCTGAAGCAGGGCTCATGAATGAAGGAACATTTTCAGATCTTTTCTATACCAAATTCCTAATTCTATTAATAGAGAACACTCCACTGATCCCATCAACAAGATTCCATCTATGATCTAACATTAAATAATACAATCAAAAACAACCTTGAAAATCCACGAAAATGAATTGACACAGATTATGGTATCGCACACACTTGTCAGGAAAAGCCAACCTAGACTCATCGGTCGGGATGTGATTCCAATAACGCCGATCATCAATCCCGGTAATCGCCATTGCCTTTGAAGAAATCGCCAAACAGACCCCTCCTGTTTTCTTGTCTATCCAAACTTCCTGTTTTCAGGAAAAAATAATACAATTCTGTTAACTCGTATCCCAGAACTTCTCATGAAACTTAGTCCACATGAAATCACCCACCTTCGTGCCACCATCGAAGGGATTGGGCCTGCATAAGCTGATGTAGATATCCTTCTTGCTCCTTCCTTGGAGCCCTTGATCAGGCATCAATTTGCTGAGTATAAAGGGGTAGGTGGATGGTAGTTTTGGCTCCCATATAAAGTCAGCTGAGGACGCCGCCCTGAAAGCCCGATTCAGCCCGGCCAGCTTGATGATCTCCGGTGGGTCGAAGTAGCACAGGATCAGGGCCATGCATGACTCCGGGATGTCCTCCAGTTCGGGCCACCTTACTCGCGCAAACCCGTTTGCCTCACCCAATAAAGCAGATGCATTGGCTCCCATTGCAGAGTCGGACTGATGGAGGATTTTCAAGAAATGACAAGGGATCAAGAAACGAAGTGAGTTTTTAATATATACATATATATATATATATATATAGATATGGATATATTCATTATTAAATATGGGAATCAACTCAGTCCAGTTTCCTGCAGTTCCCAAGTTCTATTCATACATTTCCTCTTTTATTCTAAAAAAATACGTGCACTAAAGGCTGCCATCGAGTCTGATCCGGTAGAGACGTGGATACTACATCATCTCGAGTGCTACTCTCCATGTATACTACTAATATTTCAGGTATAATATAGAGTGATAGAACAGCCATAATAAAAGTAATTAATATATTAAAAATGATATAAAAACCTTTTAGAATATAGATCAAACTCCAATAGTTCAGTAAATAATTAAGTCTACATAAAATATATTCACTCTCAAATACAAAAAGAGTGTTTGTGGTATGTCATAACCAACTATATTTAGTGGTTACAATAAATACTCTTTAAAATCAATTGATTAAAGTCAAATTTTAACTCGATTGATTATTCAAATAATCAATTGATTATTCAAATAACAAAACATCTCGCCTAACTAAATTTTTATCACGCAATGAGAAATTTGATAGTCAACTAAATTGGGAATGTTGGAAAGTATAGAGAAATCGGCTACATGGGTAAAAATTCAGTAGATTTCAGTAAAAGAACTGCCTCTATTAGGAAAAAGAAAATTACTATATTCTTTTATGGAGGTGTAATGATAAGAAAGTGATGTATATTGATTTTAATAACTAGCTAAAGTTTGCGTAAATAAATAAAAAAGAAAGACTATTCATAAATAATGAAAATGAGTCTTAAGACTAATAAATATTAGACCATCAACTTTAACCGGTAGATAAAGGTTTTGTCGGTAAAAGAATCTTCAGTCTTTATTAAGATTATGGAGAAAATCGAAGCGAACCGCAGCAAAGATCAACGCAGAGAGGCGGACACATGTCTATTGGGATGCTGACATGGAACTTGCAAGGTTCTTATCCAGTAGAGTATGACGCTGGCTCCCAGAGCCCACCCGATATGAGGGAGCGTGCGCTTCTTTTCCCAGGTGAGAGCAGTAGAAGGTGCTACCACGCTCTCATATGCGAGTAAAACCGAAAGGATCCAAAGTGACGTGCATTAAAGTTAAAAATTTCTAAGAATATTAGTCCAGTTGGCTAACATTGAAAAGGTATCTCTTTCGTTTCCTCCAGGGCACAGCTTGGTTAATGTGCTGGAATACTTGATGAATAGATAAATTATGATTAAACAATGAAATATTCTGATAATTAATGCAAATTGATATAACTTCCATTATTCGGTTTGATTTTAAGGTATAGGATAAAATTATGAATTTCAGTGTAACAACAACAAAAAAAAGCACTTCGTTCCTTATTCTGGACCTTTCATTTTCTTAATTCTACAACCAATAAAAACCAATCAAAAACTTATCTTGAACTTCTATAATTTTAAATAAACTATAGTTTCATTACTAGTTTTCAACCAAGCCTTGCCCTATTCTCTCGGTTGCTTTGATTCTGTCATCTCCCTCTTCTACTGTGATTGCCTCTCGATGAAAATTATAGTTTTCGTCGGACTTCATAAGGGATTTTTGTAAATTGGAACCATAATACTTTTTTACTTAAAAGAATATTTTTCCTGGGTCCAGTCAATTTGAAGGAAGATTCGATTAAACTTATATTTGTGATTAAAAGTAATATTTTTCCATGAATGTTATTCGACTCACAAGATATGACACGTAAACATATTTTTATGATCTTTCAAATGGGAATAAATAATAGCAATTGGAGCAAATAATTTGTGCGTGTGTAAATTGTGTTTAGGATAATGAGATTGAGGTGACAAAGAAAAACGAAAAAAAAAAGCGGGATTTCTTACGGGATCTAATCTAACCAATGGCGGTGAAAGATCAAATATGAAATAAAATATTATTCACGTCAAATTTGTAGTTAACATGATAACTATTATTACGGCTTGATTGGTAACTACAATGATAACAATTATTACGGCTTGATTGGTAACTACAATGATAACAATTATTACGGCTTGATTGGTAACTACAATGATAACAATTATTACGGCTTGATTGGTAACTACAATGATAACAATTATTACGGCTTGATTGGTAACTACAATGATAACAATTATTACGGCTTGATTGGTAACTACAATGATAACAATTATTACGGCTTGATTGGTAACTACAATGATAACAATTATTACGGCTTGATTGGTAACTACAATGATAACAATTATTACGGCTTGATTGGTAACTACAATGATAACAATTATTACGGCTTGATTGGTAACTACAATGATAACAATTATTACGGCTTGATTGGTAACTACAATGATAACAATTATTACGGCTTGATTGGTAACTACAATGATAACAATTATTACGGCTTGATTGGTAACTACAATGATAACAATTATTACGGCTTGATTGGTAACTACAATGATAACAATTATTACGGCTTGATTGGTAACTACAATGATAACAATTATTACGGCTTGATTGGTAACTACAATGATAACAATTATTACGGCTTGATTGGTAACTACAATGATAACAATTATTACGGCTTGATTGGTAACTACAATGATAACAATTATTACGGCTTGATTGGTAACTACAATGATAACAATTATTACGGCTTGATTGGTAACTACAATGATAACAATTATTACGGCTTGATTGGTAACTACAATGATAACAATTATTACGGCTTGATTGGTAACTACAATGATAACAATTATTACGGCTTGATTGGTAACTACAATGATAACAATAAAGAATTTACAATACAAAAAAATACTTTGCTAGAGTTTAAACCTAATATTTATATAAATAACCCAATATTTAATACATATAAAGATTAAATAAACTGTAATGCTAAAGCAATATTAAATGATATTTTCATCGAATTCAAAATTTAAATAATCATATACACATATATTTAATATTAAACAACCAGGTATAAATAATCTCTTACCATAATAGCAAATGAGACGTTTCAAATGTCCAAGGACACATGTGAGTTGGTACGACTTGAGATGACGTGATTCTCCTCTGTGGCTTCGTGTGTTCGATTATCATGTGGAGTATATCCCCTACTGAAATATTATGGTATGTTCTGAGGATCAACATGTTATATAAGTCTTCTACCTTAGGTCCCTCCCTACCTATCCGTGCATATCCCTCGATTTAAAACATTTATAGGTCAAGGGACCTCTAATCAATACATGATGTTAGCCCTTTAATAGGCTAACTTGAAAAAAAAAAGAGAGGTCTGAAGCTGTTAGATATTCAAAATCCACTAAGTTTTGAATAGAAAAAAAAACTTTCAAAGAAAAAAAAAAGAAATAGTTCAACTGATTGGTGTTTTTGATCGTATTTGATTGAGGAAAACAGCTAAAATGGATGTATAACATAATCGGACTCATTACTAGTTCCCATTTGATATTATTCAAATTAATAGTATCAATTATAGATCCTTTTCCTTATACTAAGAGCCACAATTATAAGTATCAATATAAAATCAGCATTTAATGTCGTCTTATCCAAATTTTATGGTCGTTGACGTTTTTTTTTTTTTTTTTGGGGACGAATGTATGATTAAAATTTTGAAAATGGTCCCATTTTCTCCCTTATTTAATAATGCACTTTTTCTCTCCACTCGGAAAAAGGGTCGCATAATTAATGTAACAACCAAATTGAACAACGTTTCCACCTCCAAATGACTTTTTTTTCTTTTTGACAAAAAATAAAACAAATTAGGAAACGAACAGAAGAGAATAATCATCAATTCAGGGGGCAATAAACGAAACGCTAAGCTTAATTAAAGATGATTGTAAACTTTGAATATTGTGAAGGCGACAAGAAACTAAAGAAATGGGCATCAAATACAAATTTAATTAAGAAAAATTCCATTTGTTTGGATGCGTGGAGCTGAGTCAGATAAAATCTAAGGCCAGAGTGGAGTTTAATGCCTACCATATAAAATACAAACAATTTTCTTATGTTTGTGGGACAGAAATGGGTCTTGTATCTCTGGATGTTTTAAATACTCTAGTACATATAATCTTCAAAAAATATATAACATGGATTATGTCATTCTTTGGTGTATATATTGTATATATGTACGTGTAGAGTATATGTATATAAATTACAGAGGATTGAACACAAACTGTGTGAATATTTCATGTTAAACTAAATAAAATCTAACAACTATTATCTGCACTTTTTAACTGTTTTTTTTATTTCTAGGAACCAAAACCGGGTCATAAATACTCACTTAAAAAACTCAATCCAAACTTCGTGTTAGAACAAAATTGGCTCTGTTCAAAATCAACCCCCTCATAAGCCCATTATTCACATGGAGTCCTCTTTTTTAGTTTTGACAGCTTGGTGTCACAGAATCAATTTTTACCATCAACCTTGCAGTGGATATGTTTTTGACCATTGTGTATGTTTTTCTTATGGTACTCAAAAGATTCTGTTTGCGTTAGTTTAGCGAATTACTGGGCGTGTCAGGCGCTCGTGCGCCAATTCGTGTAAAAAGTGTAAAAATATCTAACTTCTAAAATCAAACGAAAACGGAAACTAAATTTGATCGTCAGTTCTAATCTTCTAAACGATATGATACCAAAAAGTGAAAATAATCAAATCGAAATTCATAAGAATAAACTCCTGACATTGATTTGTATTTTCAACAAAATGTAGGATGTTTACAGGAATATAATAATAAAAACAAAGCTGAAAAGTTGAATTGGAATGCAGAAAGCCTAATAAAACTAAGAATTTTGAATGATGAATTTTGCTGAGCTCACGATCTTCTCCATATTGCACGTTGCTTCAACTGCTTTGCTTCAACTGTCTTCTTTGGCGCTTTTCTTTGATCTGCCCATGGGCCGGGTCTAATCAGTAATGCATTTGGGCTACAGATTTGGGCTACTACAGGTTTGGGCTTTTATTTTTGGCACAAACAGATTCTACCGTACATTTTTCTTGACTAAACGTAAAAAAAAGAAGAGCTTGCAGAAATATTTTTCATTTTTTTTTATCTTTAAGCCATCAAATGTCACGACATGCTGGGAATTTTATCTGCTAGTTTTTGGATGTGATTTGCATAAATCTACTGCAGTTATCGAACATTCTCCTCTTTTATTACAAACAGAAGAATTATCCCACAAATATGTGTATCGGAACGTCATAAGTTCATTATAATGCATGGTATATTGTGCTTCAGAAAATTAACAATGACAGCATGGGGGGTCCTATCATAATATGAACTTTCAACTATACCCAAATACTCCCAGCAAAATGCGGAAGTTGGCGTATAGCCTTCGAGTATAGATACGGACAAAGTTAGGCCATCCTTCAGATTGTCTTCGCTTTCGGCGCCGATGGAAGCAACTGCTCATTACCACGCAAAGGGTGTCGTTATGAAAATTCGGGACGATAATTTCTTATCCATATAATGATGATGAAGCATGAAAAGGATACGCAATACCTGATAGCAGGATATGAGCGAGCTCACGAATCCGACAGCGCCTGAGACACGAGGCGTGACTTTCTTGGGTGCCAGTTGAAGCAGGCCAACTGCAACCACTATATCCAAGGCTGCTTTAACAAAGGCTAATGATCTCTCGTTCGACTCTTGGACCTTGCTTTTATACAGCTCATTCTGCCAAAGAAGAAAGTTCACAAAAAGATATGATATGTTGCCGGATAATTAGGCTTTACAGAACAGCCTTGAGGCCATGGAGTCGAATCTAAATGTTACATATAAGTCAATTTGCACTCTAATGTAGAGGCTTTGTTGGAGATTTATAGAACAATACTTGACCTTATATTTATTAGTATTCTTCAGTTCCTTCTCTAGCTTCTTGATTGATATCGAAAGCCTTCCAATTTCACCAATCTGGAGCAATAAGCAGACCACACAAACTTATATCTAATGATGGGACAAGTAACGTGGCTGTCAAAGTGAAACAAGTGAACTGAAGAAAAAGGAGGAAAGTAGCCATCATGCCTCAACCAAAGTGCTGCAGATAGAAGAACCCATCCAACAAAAAAGAGAGATCCTTCCGATTAGCTCGGCTCGTTCTTTGTTCTGCATTTGAAAATCTGTTGGTTACTTAACAAAAACTTTCCTAAGAATGTAGAGCAAATGGCGTTTAATCTATACCTTGTAAATGCCTGACCTACCGAGCCACACAAATTGATCCAGAAACAGAAAAGTCGATAGAAGCGCATTTTTCGACTGGAACGGACACCAACAAGAAGGTTAAGACAAAAATTAATGAATTAGCAGAAAACCAGTAGTTAATTAGTAAATACCTTTCCTAACAAAATCAAAGTAATTGGAGTTCCTGGAGCACTTGGACTAACGAGAGCATGGAGATCATTGATAAACTATAAAACATAGGGAGAGAAACTTGGTCAAGACCATAGATATTTTATAATTGAGCTTTCTGCGTAGACATGATTGGAAAATCGGAACTAATATGAATAAGCAGAAAAACACGAATGTACAGAAAAAGAAGCAAACACAATAAAAAAGTGTTGCTTCTTAGAAGACCTATGTTTAATGCTGACCTTGAACAAACGGAAAACTTTTCGAGCCAAGCTGACCGATTTCTCAATATTTTGTGCTGTTCCCGGCTCCCCATTACTCAAGAATCTCGAACCATACTGTATGGACCTGCATATCTTATCCCTGGTTTCAGCTTTGTTCAGATACAAAACAGCAAGACCAAGTTCTGCTCTGGTGACATCCAATGAGCTCATGTTTTATCTCGATGAACCTACAAGTTCCAGTTACCAACTCAGTATATGCATAGGTCACTTCCTTCTGAGAAAAATTCATTGGAATGGGCGACGAAGCTACATAAGCAGTTGGGCAACTTTACACGAGAAATCTCTGGTATGAGATACACTACTGGAACTCGTCTTCAGAGCAGTTACAGATTATTCATTGGCACAACAATCACTAGATAAACAATCCCTTTTCTAGAACAAGTATCATCATGTAGTAAAGGAATTATACGACCACCAATCCCTATATATAGTCATCAATATAACAGGTCAACTATAGCGAAGAAAAGACAATCGTTCAGAGTAGTTTGAGCAGAAGAGTTGATGACAGAATTTGAAGTATGCTAACAACAAAAGAGCAACCACTCTAAAAATCATTTTTACCTTCTTCACTGCCATTTTCAAAGTGAAATAACAAGCTGCATGTGCACTAAATAAACAAACTGGAAAATCGACAGTTTTTTTTCCACAAGAGGAAGTCTGGATTACCCGACTCTTCAATAAGCTACACTATAAAACTGGATTCAACAGTATATTGATCAAATATGGATAGTAAAACAAAAAAAAAAAAACTCAAACACCAGCAATAACTTGTGCAAGCATGAACCTTCTACAATCTACATATCAGAAGCCCAGTATTATCGATAGTCAAAGAGAAAGATTCAAGCTTTACGCGTAAAACAATACGTACAGAATCTGCATATAAATAGTTAAGAGGGGTGACCATTACCTGGACCTGCGACGAGCCTTTTGTCTGGAAATTCCAATATTTTTTCTGGAAACTGTGTTATGGCAAGAGCAGTGTACCATATTATCGCGGTGATAGATGAGATAGATACAGGCCAAATAGATAAAAGGCGTGTTTGGTCCTCTGCTTTTTCAATTTTTTCCCTATTTCACGTATTTTTTAGAACAAGGAAAAGTACAAAACAATTTCGCCCATTTGGACCCGTGTACATTGTTCCAGTCCAATATAATTCTGCAAATGACACGGAAAACCCAATCTCCTTCGATTAAATACTTCAAGCATTTTCTTTTTTATTAACATTCTTCTCCTTATTCACAGGAATCTGAAAACAGTCTTTATCCAATTAGAATTGAATTCCTTTTATTTATACATAACTAATTTTAATACAAGCACGCAAACACAAACTAAACTTTCATGAAATCAGAAGAGATTTTGAAATCTCATTTTTTTTATGTATTTTACAAAGGCGAAATACATAACTTAGTACACTTGGCCCGTAGAACTCGACTCAAAAGAAGTAAATCAAGGTAGAACAGTAAATTTCCCGATAAAAGTTGGCTGTTGTCTCAAAATAGTCAGTGATCATTGGTAGGTAGTAAAATTGGAACAAATAACAGCATCACTACACGAGAAATTTTGCCCACATCCAACTGAATCATGAACTTCAGACACAAGAGTGACAATTCAAATGGAAAAGCCATGCTACATATGTATTTCATCACCAATACTGGCTACATACTACAGTCCACTTTCACATATGAAATTTCAGGTGAAGTTCCCAGATAAATCAAATAGGTTCTTCATTCTTGAGATGGAGATCTTTCACGAGGAGGCGAGCGGCTGAATAATCAATGAAGAACAAAAGTTTATTATTGATCAGCATCAATAACAGGAGAACAGTGACTCCGATGTTAAAAACAGCAAGGAAATGGTAAAAGCTAACCTTCGATATCTGTCCTTGGCGGGGCTTTCTGCCCTGTCATAATCAGGAGTCTCTCTTCGTTCAGATCTAGGATTTGGAACAGATCCATGTCCATAATCAGGGCTATCCCTGTCCCTTCGATAGTCATTTGGGGAACGTCCCCGACCATAGTTTCTTCTATCTGGAGTAATATCCCGACCTCTCCTATCAGGGCTGTATCCATTTCTCTTGTCATCATCATCTCGAATGGCATACTCAACGGAAATTACTCGATCCATGAATTTACTGCATCAGAATCAGATGACCCCAAGTGAGAAGAATGTCAAGCACAAAGCTTTTTTGGGTATATCCCCAGATGTGACAACAAATATACTGCTTCATGACGTGAAATCCAAAATAGTTTAGGCACGTGAAAATTGCACCAACGAATGCTATCATCAACGGCTTGCAAAGCAATATTGGGATTTTAGGGTTTTTTTCAACACCACCAAGCTAATTTTTTTCCGAGCATTTCAATCGACATTCAAGTGAAAACTAACAGGTACATTAACTGGAAAACACGTTTTGCAAAACAATGTTAGTGTTAAAGCATCGCAGTAAACACGAATCCCGCATGAAATTAAAACATGGGGGCCCACATAGTGGCAGCATGGCACCAAGCAACTAGCGCAACGAAATTCATTTCACACACAAACCTCATATGAGTAGCTTCTAGAGCTCGTGTGGCATCTTCCTGCAAGTCATAATGGATAAATGCAAAATTCCTTCTGATTCTGACATTTGATACCCTTCCATAATGTTCGAAATGCCTTTCGAGATCACTTGTCCTGGTATGGATGGGATCAAAGTTGATGACAAACAAAGTTTTTGAAGGTCTTGTGTTGGTTGAAGGTTTTCTCGTGCTATCAGACCTCCGGTCACCTCGCTCTTGCTACAGTTCAAACTCAATAAAGTCAATTAGATTATTATCATAATGAAATTGATCGAAAATGAAAACTCGAGTAGATATTGCCAATTGAAGTATATCTACAGGGTACATCACCACAACCTCAAGGGAAGTCTAATACCTTAGTCCACTCAACACGAAGTCGGCGCCCTTTTCTACCAAACTCCATCCTGTCAAGTTTTCGTACTGCATCCTCTGCATCACGCTCATCTTCCATATAGACAAAAGCAAAGCCTAGAAAGCCAAAACAGAGTAAAAAGAGAGAAGTGAAAATCCATACCAGAATGCTTTAATACGCCATGAAATAACAAAAATATATTTCATTCATCAAGAGGTGACGGTAATATGCCTCCGGTTGGAGAAAAAATACTAGATACTGTAACTAAAGAAAAGTCACCACCCAAAACCCCTGCAAATGAGAGAAAGAGAGGGGGAAATCTTTATGAAGAAAACACAACACCTGCGACATGATCCGGAATGAACATGAAATCTATGTTGAAACATGTCGGAAACTGAAGAGTGGGCATATTCATGAGGAATGCAAAAGGCAAAGGTCTCAGGGAAGTGTGGGATGGTATGACAATGGCAGATCATATTGGTTCTTTCGAACAAATACAATTAGATGTATCTTGGCCACAAGCCAGAAAATAAACGGAGAGAACCATCCATCCAGTAAGATCATGGAATATCCAAACAATCCTGCATCAAAGAAACTATTGAGCTTTGGGGCTTCACTACGCAAATTGCCCTTTTAAGGAAAAAAAGCACATGAAATATTCAGATAACAATTACTTAAAAAATATGTTCATCCTTTGCAATATCAGAAAAAGGGTTTCTTTAAAGACAATGGGACTTTTTCCAACAGAAACTGTTCTATCCATAAAGCTTCATTATCCACCACCAAAAATCAAGACTTTTGTAGGCAACAAAATGTTAGTCTACTTTTCTCTTAAGAAAGTCCAAATGGTTAGGATGAAGCAATCGATGCCAAAGGTGGGAAGCATCATAATGTATACCAATACATTCAATTTTCTAATCACCGTCCATCATTCTTGCTAAATGAATCCAGCGTTATAGAAAACTTCTCAACGAGAGTTTCCAAAAGGACATGACCGACAATTTCTACAGTCAACTAAACCAATTGGTGTGGCAGAACAATTTGCTCTCTCAATCTTTTCACCTGTTAAATTCCAGCTGGCGCTGAGCGCCAAGTACAGAAGCAGACTGAGTTTGAGAGCAAACAGTCTGATGTTTAACATACAACGAACATTCCTGGGATCTATGGTTAAAAGCAAAACTCACCAGATTTCATATCTACCCTGTCAACCCTCCCATATCTTCTGAAAAGGCGTTCAACATCGGACTGGTGAGCATCAAACTCCAGATTCCCACAAAATATGCCCCTCATTATCCTGAAAGCTTCTGAGAAAAGTTTAAACTTTTCACCATAAGTTCGAAACGAACATGAACTATCAGTCTAAAAACTTCAAATTGATGCATCAAGGAAATCCAATCGATCAGATCACATTTCTTCACATTCAGAGCTATAAAAGAAGATGAGCAAGACGTTAGATCAACGACTCCAGAGTGTTGAGGTTCAAACACTTGTTGTGTCAATGAATTTGGAATCACCAAAAAATCTATTCAAACTTCTAAATCCAACTGTTAAAATTATATTCATGGACACAGATAAGGTGAGGATTATCTAAGTAAAATTGTTCAATAAGTAGTTTAAGGCACATTTACGAAAATTATGCCAGTCTCGAAATCTTGCAAGTAAGAGCTCCACACCCACCCCGCCAAAAGGAAAAGCATATAAAACATGAATGATAAATTTTTTTAAAAAAAATTCTCTAGAAAATCAAATAAATCAATAAATAAGACTAGAAGAACCCTTGAACAGTGGAACTAAAATGGCCGCACTGAATTAAGAAATCATAAAAATTCTCCTCCATGAAGGGCCAAACATAAATTCGTTTAATCACAACCTCGGATTTGTATACATACCAACAATTCAGAGATTTGCAACAGAAAGATCTGAACCTCCCACTCAAAAAATCCAAAGCACTGAGCACGGAGAGACAAATCAGCCATCAAATACTCTACTTTACACCATAAATGCAAATATGGTAGCAGTAAGTACGTACCTCTGGAACTTGCTGCCGCCGTTCGAAACCCTAGGGTTAAAGATCGCGGAACCGCAGAAGGGTTTAAACGAGTGGTTAGCAATCGGGTCAGCCCAATTCCGATATTCGAATTTTCAGGTGCTACAACGGGTTGGCCTACACTTTTGAGCTAAGGAGAGCCCATTAACAGGTGTGTGCTCTAAATAACCTCTTTTCTTTGGCCCAAGTAATTTACTTTTGGAGTACGGTTCGAGTACATATAGTAAGCACTCAAAATAAATATTTGAACTAACATACATAGATATATACATATATATATATATATGTATATGTATATATATGTAAAAAATATATGCATGTATTTTCAAATTCAATTAGAATTAGAATATATTGGATTTGTAAGAATCTTGAGATTACAATGAACTTCTCATGTATAGAAAACACAGGAAGCGTATTTGCAGTGCACCATGAGATGTTAGTAGGGTTGGGGAAAAATATCGAAAATATCGGTATACCGCACTTATTGAACCGAAATTTACCGAAAATACCGAAAAATTCGGTATACCGAAATTTTCGGTACGATATGATGCCGTACCGAAAATTTCGGTAACGGTATCGGTATGTAATTGAGAAAATTCGGTATTTTCTATATACCGAAATACCGATAAATTTAATATATTTATATATATATATATTTTTTCGGTAAATTCGGTATTTTCGGTAAATTCGGTATATTTTCGGTAAATTCGGTAACGGTACGGTATCGGTAAAGAAATTTTTTTTCGGTATACCGAAAAATCGGTATGGTAACGGTATGGATGTTTTCAATACCGTAATTTTCGATACGGTATATGGTATACGTTGAAAAAACCGGTATACCGTACCGAACCAACCCTAGATGTTAGCACTACCCATACTACATCTAAGGAACTAATTTTTAATTGTTTATTTTGTACAAGAATTTCAATTGGGTTATTTGAGTTCATATAGTTTTCTTAGTACTGTCCTTATGTGCTGATAAGGACTCGACAGTTTTTTAGATGTTTAAATGTTACACATTATAAATTCTTTATCAGTTAAATATGTAAAGCAGTGGACCTAATTTTAGTGATCAAAATGGTTTATATGATTCTTTTAAAATAAAAAAAAGTTTTATATGATTAATGATTGGTGGCTCGAAAGGTTGTATTTGGTTGCAGGCCATTGGATGGATCGTAACGAAAGCTCTATTCTACCATATTTGGTAGGTGGCGGTGATGCTTTGTACTCATTTTTAAAAAAAAAAAAACTAGAAAACACATTCTACATAATATGTAGCTAATGTATAGTTCTAATTACTAAAAGAATGGAAATTTTATTTTAAAATGCCTATTTTTTAATAAAATGTATAGTATATATATATATATATATGATCGTTGAATAGATCTGCATTAATCTTTGTAATTGTATTTTAATTTGTGTGGGCACGACTCATGAAGGCAATTTAAAAAGTTGTATAGAGTCACTGCAGCTTTCCTTAGGAGCTTCTATTTACCTAAATTTTTTATATATAGAAAAACCGGAGTGAAATTATACATTAAAGTAGAGTAAATATTATTTACATAAATCATATTTAGTTTGTAGGAATGATTGATTAAGGGTGATGACATTGTGGTCCTTTCGACCGATATGCATGAATTAATATTAAAAAGCCTGATACCTAAAGTACTTGAGGCTAATGGGAGTTTTAAAGCAAATTTAATTGCTAATGATCGAAACAATTAATTTAGTTGATCAAAGTCATTATCAAAGACATGTTGTACAAGTTTTTTCTAGGAAAAATGGCTCTTATAAACTTAATTAATCTAAACTTTAATTACTATAATGTATGAATAGTTTAATATGAAATTGAATTTTTTGGATGGATCGAAGAGAAACAAATACCAATAAAGACATGTATGTTGTTTCCCACCAATAATAATAGCTATACAAACCCTTGGTTAACCCCACAATTTAATTTACTAATTTTAATTAGCGTTCCAAAATCCATTCTTCGTTTCTGCACTACACGACTAATCAAAATACTGCCTCTTATATTCCAACTCGTCTCTATATTCTCACTGATTCCATTATTTGTTTAAGCCATTCTTAATAAGTCCAAACTTTTGCTCAGCACTTGATTGGTACTTCGGATTATGATACATTATTGGTATGTTTACATAATATCTCAAATACTTTATATAATACGTGATAATAAATATTTAAATAAAGGTAAATTATAGTGATAGGATAACGAGTTGCCATATATTTGAATTGCTTAAATATTTCAAAACTATTTTCTCGTGTAAACTAATTAATTAATTATAAGCATAAAATCGCAAGTGAATATATGTGATTGACCTTTCTTTTTAATGAAGGTATCCATAATTACCTATAGTGTTTTGGATTTATAGCTGTAAATTATAATACACAAACTAAAATTTCTAGAAAATAAAACATATGCTACCGATTTTATGCACGCAACGGGTGCTTAAATAATCAGATTTTATGATTTTTTTTATGTACCCATAAATAAGAGATGTGGGGATTTTTTCATTGAAAGAAAAACAAGTATTTTTTAAAAAAAATTGGAAGTGGAACTGAAAATAAAATAATACGAAATAAAATTCATCAGGTTCATAGTTTTTGTTATTTTCTCCCACTAATCAAAATTTATACATATAAAAGTTTGTTTTATTACCAATAATGAAATTTCAAGTTTTGCAAAACAAGCCAAGAAGATAGGAATTGAATTAAATGAAGCACAAGAATAATGGTTCACTAGGACAAAACCAAATAACTGAGAAGATTTATTAGACTCACCCATAAGCCCACATAAATATACCAGTTCTAATGTTATATTTCACATTGATATTCTGTTTTTTATCACGTCTACAGACAAACACATATATAAATACATTAATGATAAAAAAAATTAATTAATGTAGTAGAATATTATTTATAACATCTCAATATTAGTATTATTATATTATATATACAGACCAATTAGTGTTAACCTTTTCATACGCAGAGCAGAAGACCTCTTCAAATCTGACATATTTCAGAAAACTTTGAATTATCATGGCCGGAGGCGACATAGCGAAAACTACAGTGGCCACGGCGACGATCATGACCAAACAGCAGCCGGCGAAATCGAGTACTTCACAGCGTCGATTCGTCGGCGTAAGGCAGAGGCCGTCGGGCAGATGGGTGGCGGAGATCAAAGACTCGTCCCAACGAGTCCGACTGTGGCTGGGGACATATGATACACCCGAAGAAGCCGCACGAGCCTATGATGAGGCCGCTCGCGCCATCCGAGGAGAAAACGCACGCACCAACTTCGCGGCACCCACCATTAATGCAAACGATACAGATGGCGAACGTGGGCTTGGTTTCTCCTCTTTGAAGGCTAAATTAGGCAGGAAAATTGTGCACCGTAGTATCATGGCGAGAGACTCGGCGAACGGAAGCAGTAGGGTAAGCGATCACTTCACTTTTGCAAGTATTTTTCACTTCAAGAACCACCCAGCTGCTTCTGACATCAAGAGAATCATTGATCATAAGATGGTGAAACCGAGTGAGATTGTTCCGCATGCTCGGGAGAGCTCGACCGGATTCTTCGGATTCGGGCAACATGGATTGATGGATTTGGAGGGATCGGATACGAGTCCGGAGATAATAACGAGTTGTGGGATTGGAAACGAGTGCTGTACAAGCAAAAGATTCAAGGTTTCTTCTTCTGTCATTGTTCCACCAACATTCAGCACCGACCCTCCAATCCATGGTGATTAACTACTATAAATTTAAAGATGAGTTGTAAGCAGATCCGGCCATTAGTAGGTCAAAATATCGTATTTATATTGATAAGATCGTTCCAACATAAGTCCAATCTTCGTTTATATATTCTACCTAGCTAGCTGGTTTCTGCCAAGGACTGAGAAGCCATTTCAATATTTTGTGGTTTACGTTTGTGTAACTTCTGAAGTACAATACAGTAGCCGCAACAAGTATGAATCCTCAAACAGGTAAATATGAGCAAATTTATTTCGACCTGAAGGATTCCTCAGCTCTACTGAAAGCAGGAAGGAAGGCATAGGAAGCAAAGGTAATACTGTTTGAGATAGCAAATGATATAATAATCAGATGGGAAGGTATGTACTTTCATAAAAGACTTACGGGAATTCTATTCAGGCGATCAAGTGTAATTTCATCAGAAAAATCTAAAACAAACTTACAAGTTACTGCATGTAATAATGATTAAAACAATATAAGTTGGAGTACATCTCTGATAGGATAATTTCGCTCTAAATTGTCCGGCTCAGTCGGGGAGCAAAAAGAAAAATGGGTGCACGAACAGATAAATCATCAGGTTCTAATCAAGAACTGGAAACCTAGCCAATCAAATATATTTAAAATCACTCATCTACTTACAGAATTTGATAAACCTCGAAATAATGCTAAATAAATAGTTTAACAATAACATGTTTGGGTTTAAAAGTTGGAAGAATAATTTAGAAAAAAGTGTTTTTTATTTGTGTATATATTTGAATAGACTTTTAAGTGTTGCACTTATTTGTAACCCAAATTGCAGTTTTTTAAAGTGCTTCTAAGAAAATAAAATCTAAAGATACCAAAAAAAATTAAGAAATTTTTTTTATTAAATCCCCACGATTATATATGAAACGACCCGATTCTAAAATATTTTGTCTTAAATAGGAAGCATGAATTTTTTTTTTCGATCACTATTCACGTGAGCAGTGTTATTCACGTGAATAGTAATCTCGATAATTTTTCCAACAATCTTCACAAAATTGAATTTGATGCAATAAAAAAATAATCAAATAATGGCATACCGCAGTAAAGCGTAAATTACAACAAAATTTTCAAAGAATTAAATATCAAATTTTAAATCATTGACGACACAAGAATTTATTTAAAAAGTATATCATAAAGGAAATTATATCCTCAAAATTTACGTAACATCTCATAAAAATCTTTTGCGAAAGCTTAGAAGGTCTCGGGAGTGCACCGTCGGTATCTGATGCTCTTCAAGCGTCGTCGCCCCGGACCTCAATATCGCTAGCACCTGCGCACAATCAGATCTAGTGAGTCTAATGGCTCAGCAAGCTCAAACCTGAATAACAAATAATAAACATACACCCCACATGCATCGAAAATAGCGATACTAAAATACTTTTTAAACTTCAACATCAGACTTTAAAAAGAACTTTAAAACTTTAAACTTGAACTTCATTGTAACGACCCTCTTTTTCTTGACGGAATAGTCATAAGTTTTGGGGTTCAATTGAATGAAACCGAAAGTTATAAACGTTGTAGAATGGATCGCTACTAACTATCTGGGTTGAAACGAGTATATTGAAATGTTTCATATTCAAGGGTAAGAAATCTAGAACAAATTATGAACTGATGCGGAAATGAAGAGAACAATTATATCAATCTGCCCATAATGCATCTCGTAGTGTGATAACGTTTGGTTAAAAATGGAACAAGCTCTGGAATTTTGTTTTGATACAACTACCTCAGAATATTTAGTACAATACAAAGCGTTCTCAAAAAGAAACTATGAACTTTAAACCAGAAGGAAGTAAAGAACTCTGTTGTCCACGATAAACACATTCCTTCCATCCTGTTCATTTCCCTCCATCTTCCTGCTGAGGATTACCTGCACTC